>JAWPHD010024861.1:0-18006 GCA_037043455.1 Cyrtodaria siliqua | reverse complement strand
TCGTCTGTGCAATATATGTATATATCAGAACATGTTAATTACTATTTATGTTGCAGTTACTTTGAGGAAGGCTTATACTTTCAGTTTGGCATGTGTCTTATCAGGCTTACTGAACACATATGTGCAATGCCATGAACATTGCATAGTACTTAATTTCATCAATATATCATAACAATCCCTTATTCATATTATAATATTATTTAAATCATGTAGAAAGGTTGTAAATTACTGATTCTTACCAGTTTACACATATATTTTAAAAAAATATTAACTAAACTTAATTCATAAAAATGTGTCAATAGTGGGTGGGGTAAATTGACTTTTAATTTGAAGCAAAATAGAGATTTTAAACTGAATTCAATGCTAAAAAAGAGCTTATTTACGCTTTATGTAACTCAATGAATTGTAAACTTAAATGCATCTTTAAAAAGTGCATCAATAATTATTCACACAAGCATGATATTCAAAAATGAACATCAAAAACTTATATGAAAGCGCTACAATGATAACCTATTAATGTTCGATTTTTTTTTATATAAGCTACCTGTTCCAGATTGCTATCATGGAAAAATGTAATCTATATACATTGCTCTTTTCAAAAAGTGATGGTAGAATTTGTCCCTTGAGTTGGTAACAATATCGAAAATTTTGGGTCCTGGCTCAAGGCCTATATAATTCAGTAGCTTTAAATTTTGTAGTAAACCAATCGTTAAACCGCTCCCAGTTGAATTCGGTACACGCCAACTAGCCGTATACTTATAGAGTTTTAGTAGCTTTACGGGGGTGATTATGTGTTTAATACTGATTGAAATTGCACGTTTGTGCAGGATTGTCGCCATCTTGTCATCCTCTTGGTGGCAGATGTTATACCTTTTAAAGGAGCTTTCCTGGTTACGTATTGTTTTGTGTGTTTAGTAAGGTGTTATATGTTGCCTGTGTGTTCTGTGTTGCTACTGTCTCGTTTAGCATTTAGTATATCTTAAAGCTAATTATACCCCCGCAAACGAAGTTTGAGACGGGATATATAGGAATCACTGCGGCGGTCGGTCTGTCGGTCGGTCGGTCTGTTGAATATTGTGTAGCGAACTACTTCTACCGTTTTCAAGATAATATCGAATTGAAACTTTGCATCCATGATCAACATGAAGTGTAGATGTGCGTGACACAATTTTAGTGCGGCTCGCTCAATTCCTTGCAGAGTTATTGCCCTTGCACTTAGTCAAAATTGCTATATTCAGCATATGCAATATCGTGGAGCAAACTTATTGTACAGTTTTCATTTCAAGATATTGAATTGAAACTTTGTATACATGATCAATGAAGTGTAGATGTGCGTGACACAATTTTGGTGTGGCTCGCTCAATTGCATTCAGAGTTATTGCCCTTGCACTTAGTCAAAATTGCTGTATTTAGCATATACAATCTTGTGGAGCAAACTACTTCTTCAGTTTTCAAGATATTAAATTGAAACTTTGCATACATATATTGAATTGAAACTTTGTGTGCATGATCATCATGAAGCGTAGTGTATTTATCGCCTTCAGTGATAGTTCTAGTTTTGATAGTTTTCTTTCAAGCAAGATGTTCGGTGCTTTTGTAGTAAGTTTCTTATTTTTGGACATGTTTGATTTTATTTTAACTATATTCTCCTCAAAACAACTTAAGGCTTTTTGATTTTGGTCAATGTGCTGTAACTGAACAATTTAAGGTATTTTCACAATTTTTATGTTTAGTCTACCTAAATCCTCAAAGGACGGTAGTGTCTGATGCTTGTCTTGAATCTTGTCTTGCCGTACCCTTAATGGTTTGTCCTCTTGTTGCTCTGGCTTCTGCCAAGTCATTGGTACCTGCTTCGTGGCTTTCTAGGCTGCTCTTTTATATTCATATATACATGATCGTTTATGTGTTATATTGCCTTTAATGTTGCATTGTTTGTCAGAGAATACAACCTGGATAAGGTTCGACTTTTATATCATCTTGCATTCATTTACAATTGTTACGTTACATTCATTAATGTATTAATGTATTACCAAAATGTATTAACATTTTTTTTCGAAGTGTTAAAGTTGATGCACAAATCTGCATTGGATAATTGATAAGGAAGAACTGTATACAGTTGCATGACCATTGGTCAATGATTTGCCAAGTTATGTCTGTTAGGTTACATGTTAATGTTTTATGAAAAGGGGGCATAACTCTGCCAAAATGAAAGGACGTGTGTAACGACATTCCGTCAGTTAAGACGAATGTGTGTTTGAAGTTTCATTAACATAGATCAAATACTTTTCAAGTTATGGCCAGTCATGATATTGGTTAGGTTGCAGGTTAAAGTTTTATGAAAATGGGCATACCTCTGATGACATGAAAGTCAGAGTTATTGGTCATGAGTAACAATATTCTGTTTGTTAAGACGAATGTGTGTGTGAAGTTTCATGAACATAGGTCAAATACTTCTTAAGCTATGGCCAGTTATGAGCTTGGTTAGGTTGCAGGTTAAAGTTTTATGAAAGGCGGCATAACTCTCTCAAAATGAAAGTCAAAGTTATTGGTCTTGGGTAACAATATTTTATGTGGTAAGATGAATATATGTGTGAAGTTTCATGAACATAGGTCAAATTCTTTCATTCGTTTACAATTGTTACGTTACATTCATGTATTAACATTTTATATGAATATGAAATCCAATAGAACAGTTATTTATTACTGTTCTATTGTGTGGTCCCTACATTATTTTGATGAGTGTATTTTGTATAGCATGTCATATTGTCTACAGGAGTTGTTCCCTTATTTGTGTCATTTTGGTTGGCACAAACCTCTGGATATGCTGCGCCTAGTTTGTGAAGTCATTTCAGAGGCAGTGGGTGATGTTTGTGTGTCGTATTTCTTTCTTTTTTTTGGGTGGGGGGCGGGTGGGTGTGGGGAGGGGAGGTGGGATTGGGGGTGGTTGGGGGGGGGGGAATATTTAACCTGTCCCGACTATCATAATTTTACCCAGTTTATTCACAATCAATGCTACTGTCTATCATATTGGTTTATGGACAGGGGACAAGGTGGGGTGGGGGAGGGGGAACAGAGGTGCAGGGCCCAATTAGTTGAGGGGGTGGAGTAGAAAAGTATGTTTTTCACCCCCTCCGCGCTCGTATCAGGCCTGCCAAAACTTTTTAACACAAAATCCTGAGATTTTTTAAAATTTAAGATTTAAACGCGGGAAGAACATTGTAAATGGAAATTTAGAGCGAGCGACATGATTTCCACAATATTTTTTAAGCGCAAATTTAAATTATTTATGCAATTAATACAAGTTGGTGCATTGTTTGATAGTTATATAAAATAATAAATTAGCATAGTAATTCGATAGGAAGACTTGGTTTAATTTCTAACACAACTGTGTTTTTTTATGAAAATGCGCTTACTTTTCTACACACGTACTAAGTGCAAATACATAGACAACTCTACAAATTATGATCATCGTACACAGCAGCAGCTGTTATAGTGGTACCACACACAAGGAGTTGCTAGTTCCTCAAACTTGCTATTTCAGTTAGGTTGACCAATTAAAGAAATCACAGATATTTCTGCATTACGCATGTCATTATGCCACTGAAGGAACTAATTATGTCCTTAGGTGTTAATTGTATATTCAGTCAGTGCATTGCACGCATGACCCCCACTGATTCGACACTTGTCTATGTTCCTCTGACCAGGGAGTGTAACAGGACCAATTCGGGAAATAGCTGATAAACTGTGAAAGTATAGCTGTTAAATCATGGAAATTTTGTTTTGATGGAAAATTCGGAGATTGTACACTTAAATCCGGAGATCCGGAGAGCGACTGAAAAGTCCGAAGAATCCGGATTTTATCCAGAGATTTGGCAGGCCTGTGACGTATTATATTTTGTCAAAACGTGTGTTGACACCGTCCCCTACTCGTATCCCTCCCACCACTAAAAATGTGTCTGTGAACTGAAATGTTAGCCACAGGCATACTCTTAGCCATTTGACATAGAGAAGTAGGTATTGTCTGAATGTATCAGTTGTTTATAAAGTATAAGATAATGGCACCAAAATATACACCCCACGCCACCCCCGCAACAAAATCCTCCCCCCCCACCCCCCCCCCCCCACCCCCCCACACCCCAGTTAGTTTTTTCTCGTAACTTGCATGTGTTTAATTATTAATATTAATTATAAGAACGGTTTTTGCACATTACTAACTACTGATTATATCGCATGAATAATAAATTTATACCTGCGGTAGAATAAGGCGAACAAACAAAGACTTAACATTTTATCTAATTATATACAAGCAAGTCAAAATGATACTGACCAAATAAATGGAGACCCTAATTTCAATACTTGATAAACACGTTAAGATTGCCATGTGTCCCTTTAATAGCCGACATACATTATAAATGTAATTCGTCCAAAAAGCAAACAAAAAACGTCTGTATTAAAATTCACATGATAAGGAAGGTTCAGTAAGTGTAAGTGTTTAAATGTTTAACTTCTTAAATTGGTTTTAAGTCAAAGTACAGTTAATTATTATGCTGACATGTAATTTTCTCTATTGCTACCCCACACATTTTTTTTATCCTGATCGATTTACTAAGCTACTACGTTATACAATCTGACGTTCGTCACGGTCTAGTGAACCGCTAAGTACTAAAAAGCGATTAAGGTTTACCACCACCGAGGCGTTATCGAATGGAGTTCCTATAATAAAATGTAATCCTTCCTTTTTTGATGGAAATGGGCATACTAAGTAGTGGAAAACTGCCCATTTCTGTTCAATTTTGTGGTTGTTTGTATGTATTAGAAGCGTATTGATAGGTTTTACTGGATCACTGATGAACATTTTAGTAATTTCGACTCTATGCTTACACTTTGTGAGTAACCATCCTTGAACATTTTTACATGTCTTGTGACCCCACCTTTTCTGTTGCTTTTTCAAATGGAAAATTAGTTTTCTCTATGAAAATGACACTGCTGCGTTATCCATATTTGAGTTGAAGTTGCAGCAAATCATTGATATGTGGCACTTTAACATTGGTGTCTATGGGGAAAATAATTAGTGGTTGCATACCTTAAGGCGATTTTGACTTGCATTAAGATGGTTCATACAACAAAAATGGAGAAAAATATGAATATATTCATATATAAAAATAAATTGGAACGTCACAGTGCACATCCGCGTTGTTATAAAGAAACTAACCCGCCAAAAAACGGCAACATTATACGACAAAGCCGTTTATCACGACTCTATCCATGTATTCAGGTCATATCATAATGTATATGTGCCGATTAAAAGAAGTTATTTTCAAGGGTTCATAAAATACCCGTGATTGAATATGCGTAACGTGAATTATTAGTTGGTAACTCTTAATTTGACGCTCCAGTTTTGAGGTTTTGCCTGGCTGGTTAAAGCTGTTTAGATTGTGTTTATAGAGTTTGTATTCTTAAAATATGTACGTTATCTATACTGAATCAAACAGCTAACTCACCAGTAGACAATACCTTAAATATCTCAATAATAACAATCAATAAATCAAAATAAATTTCATTCTGAACGAAACAAATATCTTCTTTGATTCAGTATACTATATACGTCGTTGTCAGTAGGTTTAGAAACGGTATACATGCGTTGTAAAAGTTGGCTGTTGTTGGCGGGATAGCTACTTTAATTCGATCGACAACATGCCATCTTAATCCATAATAACGATTTTACTATTGGCATGTCTGTTTATGATTACGGTACACTTCAACCCTTTATTTGACAGCGAGACTAATGTATTTGCTATTGGAAATCTATATTATCTTACAAGGAGTTGATCCCTTACAACGGCGATGTTACCTGTTCCAATTATTTGTATGTTACATATAAATTATCTTTGATAAAAGCCGTCTTTTATATCATTCTGGAGATATAATTATATAAATTCGTGAAGAAATGTAGAAGTGTTCGGTTAGGAAAGCCTTCATAGCTGATGCTCAAACTATGCAACTATATACCAATATAGACTACTTAATAAAAATCGCAATTATGTGCACAAACTCGAGTAATACTCACTGTATTTGGCATTACAGCCACCGTTTATCGGGAACAACTTAATGTCAATATTCAATTATGTGCGCAAACTCGTGTAGTACTCATTGAAATTGGCATTACGGCCACTGCGTAGATGTCAATATGCAATTATGTGCACAAACTCGTGTAATACTCACTGTATTTGGCATTACAGCCACCGTTTATCGGGAACAACTTGATGTCAATATTCAATTATGTGCGCAAACTCGTGTAATACTCACTGTAGTTGGCATTACAGCCACCGCGTATATGTCAATATTCAATTATGTGCACAAACTCGTGTAATACTCACTGTATTTGACATTACAGCCACCGTTTATCGGGAACAACTTGATGTCAATATTCAGTTTATCACATACTTGCTAACAAATATGAACAATGTGCATGTACAGTACGTCCTAGATTTCACTAGTCATATATACTCGGTTGCAGAAGAAAGTGTGCACTCAGGGTTTTGTTAAATTTATTGTACAAAATGTGTACGAAATATGGCATATAGGGTACCATTGTTTTTGCCATTCTATTGCCAATGTCAAGATGGAATTTGTTTTTCGATAGCTTAATTCATTGATGCATGGTAGGGTAGGGGTCAACATCAAAAATCCGCAAAACAGTCCAAAAGAATATGTTGCATAATTTTTTGTTGCTTCATTTTTTTCAAATTTAATTGTGATTGAAAGCGCATTTTTGTCAGATTGGACCTATCACGCAGCTTTGTGAAAGTGTTTCTATGGCAATTAAATGCCCATGTCATGACAAGAGTATCGCTATCAGGGCAAAACATGTCTGCCATGCCAACGGTATCGCTATCAGGGTAAGACATACATATCATGACATGGGTATCGGTATCAGGGTAAGACATGCATATCATGACATTGGTATCGTTATCAGGGTAAGACATACATATCATGACATGGGTATCGTTATCAGGGTAATACATACATATCATGACATGGGTATCGCTATCAGGGTAAGACATACATATGACATGGGTATCGCTATCAGGGTAAGACATACATATCATGACATGGGTATCGTTATCAGGGTAAGACATACATATCATGACATGGGTATCGCTGTCAGGGTAAGACATACATATCATGACATGGGTATCGTTATCAGGGTAAGACATACATATCATGACATGGGTATCGTTATCAGGGTAAGACATACATATCATGACATGGGTATCGTTATCAGGGTAAGACATAAATATCATGACATGGGTATCGCTATCAGGGTAAGACATACATATCATGACATGGGTATCGTTATCAGGGTAAGAAATAAATATCATGACATGGGTATCGCTATCAGGGTAAGACATAAATATCATAACATGGATATCGCTATCAGGGTAAGACATACATATCATGACATGGGTATCGTTATCAGGGTAAGACATACATATCATGACATGGGTATCGTTATCAGGGTAAGACATACATATCATGACATGGGTATCGTTATCAGGGTAAGACATACATATCATGACATGGGTATCGTTATCAGGGTAAGACATGCATATCATGACATGAGTATCGCTATCAGGGTAAGACATGCATATCATGACATGGGTATCGCTATCAGGGTAAGACATACATATCATGACATGGGTATCGCTATCAGGGTAAGACATAAATATCATGACATGGGTATCGCTATCAGGGTAAGACATACATATCATGACATGGGTATCGTTATCAGGGTAAGACATACATATCATGACATGGGTATCGCTATCAGGGTAAGACATAAATATCATAACATGGATATCGCTATCAGGGTAAGACATGCATGTCATGACATGGGTATCGTTATCAGCGTAAGACATACATATCATGACATGAGTATCGCTATCAGGGTAAGACATAAATATCATGATATGGGTATCGCTATCAGGGTAAGACATGTATATCATGACATGGGTATCGCTATCAGGGTAAGACATGCATATCATGACATGGGTATCGTTATCAGGGTAAGACATACATATCATGACATGGGTATCGCTATCAGGGTAAGACATAAATATCATGACATGGGTATCGCTATCAGGGTAAGACATACATATCATGACATGGGTATCGCTATCAGGGTAAGACATGTATATCATGACATGGGTATCGCTATCAGGGTAAGACATGTATATCATGACATGGGTATCGCTATCAGGGTAAGACATACATATCATGACATGAGTATCGCTATCAGGGTAAGACATACATATCATGACATGGGTATCGCTATCAGGGTAAGACATAAATATCATGACATGGGTATCGCTATCAGGGTAAGACATGTATATCATGACATGGGTATCGCTATCAGGGTAAGACATGCATATCATGACATGGGTATCGTTATCAGGGTAAGACATGCATATCATGACATGGGTATCGTTATCAGGGTTAGACATGCATATCATGACAGGGGTATCGCTATCAAGGTAAGACATACATGTCATGACATGGGTATCGCTATCAGGGTAAGACATCCCTGTCATGACATGGATATCGGTATCAGTGTAAAACATGCCTGTCATGACATGCCTGTCATGACAGAGGTATCGCTATCAGGGTAAAACAGGCATGTCATGAAGGGGGTTAGGGTTCCATGGTTTTACATGTACAACTCGTTAAAGCAATAGGGCGATAATGTATTGGGTCCGTATGATCATTTCCATGTTTGGGGACTGGAATAACGATTGCGTCCCGTCAGGAATCGGGGAAGTTTCCTGTCACCCAAACCTTATTAAATATACCAAGAAGGGTAGAGAGACGGGTTTCAGGTAAATATTGTAATAATTGATAATGGATATCATCAGGACCAGCTGAAGTATCATGAGCCTTTTTAAGGGATTCTCCAAGTTCGTTCAGAGTGAACAGTTTATTGTATTTTTCCAAATGTTTCGACTTGAAATTCAGCTTATTTTTTTAGAAATTTTGGTTGACAATTTGCAGAAGAGTGTTTGGAAAAAGTTTCTGCAAAGTGTTTGTAATATCTTTGATAGATGTAATATCTCCATTATTAGTTTTAAGATGATTTACACAACTAGAATTACCTTTACCGTTTATTTTCCGGACCATGTCCCACATCTTAAGAGATGAGCGAGAGTTCAGTCTAGATACATAAGATCTCCAGGATTTCCTCTTGCTATCCTTAATAGTACGACGGGTTTTCGCACGATCATTTCTAAAATTATCTAAATTATTTTGAGTTGCGACAGATCTGGTAGCTGGTTTCTCAACCCTACTCGCATCGGCGTACGATTTGCCAGATGGAGTGGGCGGAGTTAAACTCTCAACACGTGTTGTAGCTTCAGGGAAATAAATGTTCTTATCAATCTTAACCTTCTGTATGTCCCTCTCGTGCTTTCACTTCGGACAATCCTTAAAGAAAGCCCCGTGGGTTCCCTTGCAGTTAGCGCAGGAGGCGGAATTCTTGCAATTAGCGAAGTCGCTATGACCGTCCTGGCCGCAAAGGGCACAGACAGGAGCAGCTCGCTTGCATCTTTCTCAATGGTGACCAAAGAGTTGACAGTTAAAACATTGAAGAGGGTTTGGAATAAAGGGGTCAACCTGATAGAATGATATATCCAGTCTTGATGGTCTTTGGAATGTTTGGTGTGCTGGAAGTAAGCGCAAACGTATTGATAGGAGTGAGTTTGTCATCCCGCCTCGTACTGACGCGCGTTACCTCAGTCACATCTTGAGACCTGGAGCGTACTACACCCATAATGGGGAATTGATATTCATTCTCCACGCTTCTCACCCACCTCGGAGTCCAACAAGGGGACATTTGCTGTGGATATCCGACTGACAAATTCCAAGAATACGTGAAGAGTATACTCATATAAAACTAACGCATCAGACCCCAACCCCGCCATACCACCCAGCAGACATAACCCCTTGACTCAAAAGACAAAGGGCCGCACTTATGCCCCCCGCCCACACCCCACATACCATACCACACAGCAGACGTAACCCCTTGTCTCAAAAGACAAAGGGTCGCACGTATGTTCCGCTTTAAGTTGCACGAGTATAGCCATATAGCGTTTAGAAATACATTATTAGCCCTAGCACCAACGTCATAAAGGAAATTTTCAACATGATGTTTAAAGATGACAAAATAAAAGGGAGTAAGATATTAAACGAGAGGAATTGAGAGAGATGTGAATTAAACAATAAGCTAGGATCCCCTATAGCTGGCGTGACAAACAGATCGGACCAATCTGACCACCCGTCTGGGAACCTTTTCCGGACCAAAGTGGTGTGTTGTAACGCGGATATAACTCCTTCACTCAACCACCATCAACAGGTGAGTTACTTTTCGGGGTGGGGTGGGGTGGGGTGGGGTGGGGGTGGCTACCCCTCTGCTAAGTAACAAGCAGTCGGTTGATTCGTATCACCCCACCACCGACTGGGGGATGGTATGACAGTGGTATCGCTATTATGTTAAAACATGCCTGTTATGACAGGGGTATCGCTATCAGGGTAAAACATACCTTTCATGACAGGTGTATCGCTATCAGGGTAAAACATGCATGTCATGACAGGGGTATCGCTATGCATGTCATAAAAAGGGTATCGGTATTAGGTTAAAACATGCTTGTCATAACAGGGATATCTCTCTAAGTGTAAACATGCATGTCATGACATGGGCATCGCTATCAGCGTAATAAATACTTATCGTGATAGGGGAATCGCTATCAGTGTAAAACATGCATGTCATGGTGTATCGGTATTAGGTTAAAACAGGTCTTCATGACGGGGGTATCGCTATCAGTGTACAACATGCCTGTCATGACATGGGTATCACTATCAGGGTAAAACATGCCTGACATGGGTATCGGTATCAGTGTACAACATACCTGTCATGACAGGGGTATCGCTATCAGTATACAACATGCCTGTCATGACAGGGGTATCGCTATCAGTATACAACATGCCTGTCATGACAGGGGTATCACTATTAGGTTAAAACATGTTTGACATGACATGGGTATCACTATCAGGGTAAAACATGCAAGTCATGACGGGGGTATCTTTATTAGGTTAAAACATGCCTGACATGACATGGCTATCGGTATCAGAGTAAAACAAGCATGTCATGACAGGGGTATCGATATTCGTGATAAAACATACTTGGCACGAATGTGGGGGTAGCTATTACTTGTTAACAACCACTTTTTAATAAGTTCATACGTCTGCCTTTAACTGTTTAGCCTTTTAATACGGATAAACAAGTGGAGAAGTTATAAACGGTTTAGCCATTCAGTTTGGTTGTTTGTGACACTTTTTTCTTATATTAAGGGCGCGTTTAGACGAGGTTCGTAAACACATATAGAGTTTTTGGGAAACTAAGCAGAATATAGCCATGATAATATTTGATTATTCAAAATTAGACCTCCATGTGTGTTATCTGTCAATTTCAGCGATTCATTATTTAATAACATGACTATCTTTTCAGTATGCGCAATACACATATCCAATTGTCTTACCGATGTTATAATTTTACTTACTGAGATCAAAATTATTTGGTTTGTGGGTATGGTATCACAAGTCACTCCTGTCCATATAACTACAGATCGCAGGAATTGTCACCAAACATGCAGTGGCGATGGGGCTTTGGTACAAATTAAAATTTAATTATATACGCGAATAACACGCAGCTTGAGATGATATGTATGGTGACTTTACTGGGTAGAACAGCTAAGAACCTATTGTTCAATTATAAAGAAATAAATCCATTTTGACGACGTGTCACACGTAGCGGGAGAGAGACTAAACCGTCTTAACAATTCTGTCGTAATCTTAAGTAAGGTCTGAAATGCCTAAATCGTAACATACAGTGGGTATGATAAACAGCTCGGGACCCAATTTGTAACGGTTTATTGGAATTAAAATTATGCCGCTGTATAAATATTAGATGTTTGCAAGGTGAGAATGTCTTAATACACTTGCAAATCTAAAACCATTATGCTTTGTGTATTTACGATATTACTTCTGAAGCAACGGAGAAAGCGAATGGATAACTAGTATTTAATTCGCGTCATTTAATGCAAGTTGTTCAATTATAGCTTAATGTGGACATATGACGATTAAAAAAAACATGAATGAGTTATGTCATTCGTACAATTATGTGTATTATAACAAAGTGTTATTTAAACAGAGAAACGACAAGAAATAAGAACAAAGATGGATGTATTAACATTATTTTTTTAAATACTTTTATTCAATTTTAATCACGAACAGTTTGCATAGCATTCGGTACCAGATTTAAATTGAAGAAATTTTCTTTAAAAAAGAGAAAGAAGAATTTTCGAAATTTGGACGTAATAATAATCAGTATGTATCTATTTTTATAGTTATGCTTTTAATGTCTTTTTCTATTTCAACGTTTCATATATGAAGTTGCAGCTTCGTATGAGTGCAATGTAATTGTTTATATTGTTGGGTGTTTTTCCAGGGGACACACGATAATCTTCTTTTCTTTTTTTTAAAAAAAAACTCACGGCGTTCCGCGTCCTGTTAGTTTTTCTACATAACTTGCATTTGTTTAATCATTAATATTAATTATTAGAATAGTTAAAAGTAACTTCTTTTTTATATATATTACTAATTATATATTATATTACACCAATAATGTATTTAAAAAAAGTGGTAGGATAGTGAAGGCAATTGAAATTTCATTATGCAAGCAGATACCGTATTAATTATACAGATACCGTATTAATTATGCAGATACCGTATTAATTATGCAGATACCGTATTAATAAATCGAGTGATAATTTTAATGCTTGATATACAACTCTAGATTGCCAGGTGTCCCTTTAATATCTGTGTCTATTGCAACATTTCCTATATGAAGTTGAAGTTGTGTATGATTATTATTGTTGAGTGTTTGTCCAGCTATATGTAATACATTCTTGTAGTTTATATTGTTGGGTGTTTGTCCAGCTATATGTAATACTTTCTTGTAGTTTATATTGTAGCGTGGTTGTCCAGCTATATGTAATACATTATTGTAGTTTATATTGTAGAGTGTTTGTCCAGCTATATGTAATACATTCTTGTAGTTTATATTGTTGAGTGTTTGTCCAGCTATATGTAATACTTTCTTGTAGTTATTATTGTTGAGTGTTTGTCCAGCTATATGTAATACATTCTTGTAGTTTATATTGTTGGGTGTTTGTCCAGCTATATGTAATACTTTCTTGTAGTTTATATTGTAGCGTGGTTGTCCAGCTATATGTAATACATTCTTGTAGTTTATATTGTAGAGTGTTTGTCCAGCTATATGTAATACATTCTTGTAGTTTATATTGTTGAGTGTTTGTCCAGCTATATGTAATACTTTCTTGTAGTTTATATTGTAGCGTGGTTGTCCAGCTATATGTAATACATTCTTGTAGTTTATATTGTAGAGTGTTTGTCCAGCTATATGTAATACATTCTTGTAGTTTATATTGTTGAGTGTTTGTCCAGTTATATGTAATACATTCTTGTAGTTTATATTGTTGAGTGCTTGTCCAGATGTATGTAATACATGCTTGTAGTTTATATTGTTGAGTGTTTGTCCAGCTATATGTGATATATTCTTGTAGTTTATATTGTTGAGTGCTTGTCCAGCTATATGTAATACATTCTTGTAGTTTATATTGTAGAGTGTTTGTCCAGCTATATGTAATACATTCTTGTAGTTTATAGTGTTGAGTGTTTGTCCAGCTATATGTAATACATTCTTGTAGTTTATATTGTTGAGTGTTTGTCCAGCTATATGTAATACATTCTTGTAGTTTATATTGTTGAGTGTTTGTCCAGCTATATGTAATATATTATTGTAGTTTATATTGTTGAGAGTTTGTCCAGCTATATGTAATACATTCTAGTAGTTTATATTGTTGAGTGTTTGTCCAGCTATATGTAATACATTATTGTAGTTTATATTGTTGAGTGTTTGTCCAGCTATATGTAATACATTATTGTAGTTTATATTGTTGAGTGTTTGTCCAGCCATATGTAATACATTCTTAGTTTATATTGCTGAGTGTTTGTCCAGCTATATGTAATACATTATTGTAGTGTACAGGCAGGTTGAGAGGAGTTTAAAACGTTTCGTATGTAACATTGATCGGTTCGTACTTACCGGGGCAGCATACCACTTGTTTAACAATGTAATGCTATCAGTGAAATTATACATTGACGAAACTAATGTTTAACTTTCATTCTAGTCGGAAAAAACCCATTAAATTGTGTATATGTTTGATAAGTACGTGCATGACATAAATACATCACAACCGTCAAGGACTATAAACAGAAATCCCATTATTAACAAAAAAATATTCAAAAGCAAACATTGATAATCAAATAAAAACGTTCACACTTGTCGTCCAAATTTTGAAGAAAATCCCATTTGCAGATGTGCACCCAAATATGTTTTAAAATCGCCATCTCTCGTGAATATTGAACAGATGCTGGCTAAAGCATGTGCAGGTTGGTGGATTTAATCCTTGTTGGAAGAACGCTCGGATTTCGGCAAGGTATTTCTCTACGTTACAACAGAGTACTCAAATTCCAAATTGTCGGAACCAATCTGATTTATTCCGTAGTAGTTTTGTATAGTTTATTTTGAAATATCTTAACATTGTTTGTTTTAAAATATGTTGCCTTATGTAAGGCTCGAACCCTGAACCTTTGGTTCAGTAGACACATAGTAGACGACGCTCTAACCGACTGCGCCAAAGTTTAAATAGTATATAACAAATGCCACGATCTGCAGCCTGATTTGTTCCGATAATTTGGCATTTGAGCGATGTCACAACCATGAGTTATAAGATGCTATTTGTTTGCAAGATATAGTGCAATTATATTTGGTGTGTTTTATTTAATGTCATTGGTGTTGGTGTGTTTTTGATGCGTTGGAAATATTTAATTAATTGATGCGTATGTGAACATATGTGATGTTATTACGCAATATAAATGTAACGAATTTGTAAATGTGATGTAAATGTAAGGTAAATGTAATATAAATGTAATGTAAATGAAACGTAAATGTAATGCAAATATAATTTGAATGCAATGTAAATTTAATGTAAATTTACATAGCAGTGTGATCACAGAACAGATTACATAGCAATATGATCATAAAACTATTTACATAGCAATATGATCACAGAACAGTTTACATAGCAATATGATCACAGAACAATTTACATAGCAATATGATCATAAAACTATTTACATAGCAATATGATCACAGAACAGTTTACATAGCAATATGATCACAGAACAGTTTACATAGCAATATGATCACAGAACTATTTACATAGCAATATGATCACAGAACAATTTACACAGCAATATGATCACAGAACAGTTTACATAGCAATATGATCACAGAACAATTTACATAGCAATATGATCACAGAACAGTTTACATAGCAATATGATCACAGAACAGTTTACATAGCAATATGATCACAGAACAATTTACATAGCAATATGATCACAGAACTATTTACATAGCAATATGATCACAGAACAATTTACATAGCAATATGATCACAGAACTATTTACATAGCAATATGATCACAGAACAGTTTACATAGCAATATGATCACAGAACAATTTACATAGCAATATGATCACAGAACAATTTACATAGCAATATGATCACAGAACAGTTTACATAGCAATATGATCACAGAACTATTTACATAGCAATATGATCACAGAACAATTTACATAGCAATATGATCACAGAACAGTTTACATAGCAATATGATCACAGAACAGTTTACATAGCAATATGATCACAGAACTGTTTATCTTCCACTATGTGTAATTAATATCCTAATAGAAAAAGAAGGTGGAATTGACGTTTTAGCGAAAAAGGTCTTCTTTTTTTATTTAAGACTGACACTTCCATATTTTTGGAAAGAATGGCCGCGCATAATAATTCTACTACAGAACATCGAAGTTGTGTCCCCAACATCATGATTAAAACCTAAACTAAACAGATCTTGGATTGTGCAAGTATTGATCAGATTGTACCTTAACTTTAGTTGACCTGAAATAATCACTTAATTGTCTCCTTACGTGTAATGTACGATCAACAGACGCTTGGAATGTCTGCTGCAGCACGATCTACTGTAACATCCGCACATGATGTAGAGCAACAATGGCTATCGTATAACAGACTGCGAACTATTGATCAATTAAAGGCGGCGATTTGGAATAATTATAATTGTCACAAACCGGACATTAATAAAAACATCAAAATGTGATGCCTCATTTGCAATTTAGACTAATAAATTATTATGATTGCATTACATACCATTATATTACATTATGATTGCATTACATACCATTATATTGCATTATGATTGCATTACATACCATTATATTAAATTATGCATTGCATTGCAATAAAGTGATACTACGTTACATTTACATTACATTGTATTACATTATGTTTGCATTATATACCATTATATTACATTATGCATTGCATTGCAATAAACTGATATTACGTTACATTTACATTACATTGTAAATTGCATTTGCACTACATAACAAGTATATTGCACATTACATAATTACATTATATTACATTACATCACACCGTACACTTATAACATGACATAACATTAATTACATTAATTATACCATATAACAGTATATTACACCATCGCGTTACATTACACAACTACACATACTATCAGAACATCATAACATTACATCATTACAATACATCATTACATTTACATTACAGTACATCATTACATTTACATTGCAATACATCATAACATTAACATTACAATACATCGTACATACAACTCAACATTACATCATCACATAACAATACCTCATACAATACAATACATACCATACATACAATACATCATACATCAATTACATTACAAATACATACCATTACAATACATACTATACACTAACATCATACAATACATACATTACATAACATACAATACCATACAACCTAACATACATCATTACATCATACATAACAATACATACACTACACAACAACCAAACCACTCAATACAAACATTAACAATAAACATAACAATAACCATACAATCAACTACATCATCACAATACATACATTCAACATTACAATACATCATACATACAATACTCATACAATCCTACCATACAATACAATACATTACAAACATTCAACAATCCATAACATTACATACTTCACAATCAATACCTAACATTACAATAACCATAAACACAATACAAATACATACAATACACTACATCACAAAACAATCCAACACAACATAACAATACCAATCACAATACATTACACTACACATCAATACAATACATACAATACATCATAACATCATACAACTACATTACAATTACATTACCCAATACATCAATAACAAATACACATACAATACATCATACATTCACCAATCAAACATCCTAAACAATACACATACAACAACATCAACACATCACACAACAACACTACAACTACCATCACATAACAACTAAACATTACAATAACCATACATCATACAATCAACAATACACCATACAATACAATAACCATACAATCATTACATACAATACCAACAATACAATACATACATTACCTCAATACACAAACCATAAACATCTACATATACAATCAACAAAATACCTACAATACAACCATACATCACATTACACCATTACAACATACATCATACATCATACATTCAATACATCATCACATAACATTACAAACATCAACATTTACATCTACAATAATCATTACAATTACATTACAACTCATACATTACATCAATCATAATACATACCAATAACATACAATTCATACATTACATTCATAACATTAACATACATACATCATACATCATAACAACTCTACA
>JAWPHD010024860.1:0-18007 GCA_037043455.1 Cyrtodaria siliqua | reverse complement strand
ACATTTATTATTAAGATGTTAACTTACTTTTTTACTCACTTATGTGCCAAACTAAACAGGTTTCTTTACCGTATTCAGTCAAAATATAAATGTCGCAATAATATTTCTACAGAGAAACAGTACCGTTAAAGCAGTTTTTTATTTAAAAAAAGATACACGTTATAAGCGTATCGTTTAACTGAATAATTATCACGTTAAGAATTACGATATCCGTATAAATGTTTTAGTTTAGGTGTGGGTTCAACAAATAACTGCATTTAATACTGCATATTAGTTTATGTTGTATTTGTCGAAAACATTCTACGTCAGACAAACTGTTTTGATATATGCCACATATGTGTTACTTAATTATTATTATTATCCTTTAATTTTCATATGTATATCGTGTTATTTACTCCTATGAGCCACATACGTGTTACTTTATGATTATTATTAGCCTTTAATTTTCATATGTATATCGTGTTATTTACTCCTATGTGTCACATATGTGTTACTTTATGATTATTATTAGCCTTTAATTTTCATATGTATATCGTGTTATTTATCTCATATGTGCCACATATGTGTTACTTTATTGCTATTTTTAGCCTTTAATTTTCATATGTATATCGTGTTATTTACCTCATAAGTGACATATATGTGTTACTTTATTAATATTATTAGCCTTTAATTTTCATATGTATATCGTGTTATTTACCTTCTATGTGCCACATATGCAAATGATATACATATACCACCTATATTGTTCATGTTAAACTAATACACCTGTGGCACGTATGCAATGATATTTAGTAAAATGTTCATATGTATAACATATATGTAACTTTCATATCAAATACATATATGAAATACATATGTGACATATATGTAAAACATATGAATTTAATGGCTAGATATTTTTCCTGCGTGCCTTTTATACAAGTATGTGACCAGATTATTTATTTATTGATGACATATATCATGTCTTCTGCTAACATACATCCAGCATTTGACTTCTCAGGCGCCCGCAAGCCAACACCTAGCCCCTTTCTTCAGGACCAGTCTTTATGTTCACCGGCTCAAAGGACAAATTAATTTCATCTTTGTGTTCAGAACGACATGATAACTTTTAGAGAATAATCACAATTTGTAATTTTAGTCCACACCATCGGTCCACACCATTGCACTTGAGCCCCAAATTATATAGAAACTGACACTAGCTCGACTAAATTAAAATGTCAAATTCTCGACCCCGAATAACAAAGTAACAAAACCACTATACAGTCCACCCGTAAATGGTCAGCTCAATTTTGTAAAAGTTTTTAAACAGTATGAAAGGAAACATTTGGAAATCGGCAGAAGATGGCATGCATATGACTGTGAACATGGAATCTTCAATGCATTATTTTCACACCATTACATAGCCAGCGGCGTATGGTCCCAGTTTTTAATAAGACGAGTTGCCCTAACCAAGAAAACAATGTGCGAAATAACAAAATGGAATTTAGCTGGGAGCAGAGGTTATGAAGCCTGCGTATCACAGATATCAGTCAAAAGACTAAATTAAAACGCAGGCAACATATCCTTAGGGTAATTAAATAATTCTCAGATTCTTTAAAGGCCGGAGTAGTGGAACCATCAATTCGAAATTCACGCCGTAAAAGCCGGTTCAGCTGTATCCGGAGCGTCACTGCGTCTTCACTGCCCGGCTTGTCTAAAAGGGGGCCTCTGTAACCGTAGGCCTTCCGGGAACACGATCAGGATTTTCGCTTGTGGACAGCGGATACAAACAGTTAAAATTAATCGTCTGTATGTCTCAAACAGGCTCTTCGGGGTGTCTTCGGCGACGCGTTCGTAACATCGTTTGTCCCTAGTTGTATGTAGACACACCCTGGCTGCTGAACCCAGCAGGCCTCTATGAAGTCGTTCCACTCTTTCTGATGCATCAATGTCTTTATTCTGGCCCCACTCATGTGGAAATAACGCCTATATGGATTCGACCACTCGCTGTCCCCGTTATCCTCCATCATCCGGCGGATGAAACTATGTCCGAGAAAGTAGGTCAAAATCCTGGCTGCTAATTATGACTAAGCGTGTGTATAGGTTTACCACCACCAATTACATGTAAACCTCCGAGGTGTAGTCGAATGTAGTTCCTATAATAAAAAGTAATCCCTCCTTTTTCGATGGAAATGGGCATTATAAGTAGGGGAAAACTGCCCATTTCTATTCGATTTTGTGGTTATATGTATAAGAGCGTATTAATAGGTTTTACTGGATCACTGATGAATATTTTCGAAATTTCGACTCTATGCTTACACTTTGTGAGCAATGAAAACAGTCGATCAATAAAAACAGCTGTACCCTTGACCTGTTTAGTAAACAAACAAGAACTTTCTTACATGTCTTGTGACAGTATGATCAACTAAATCAAACGCCTTTGACAGATCAAGAAATATAGTACCAACAATTTCATTGTTGTCAATGGCTGCAATCCAGTCATCTAATATTCGTATAAGGGCAGTTTGACACGAGTGATTTGCCCTAAAGCCAGATTGTCGTGAATAAAACAACCTATTTTCTTCAAGATGCCGTCTCAAATGTATACTAACATGACGTTCAAATATTAAAGAAATAACAGGAAGTATTGATATTGGCCTATAATTGGCCTGGTCGTTTTTAGGACCCGTTTTATGCACTGGGATTACTTTTGACAGATCCACGTTTTCTGGTGATTTTTCAAGTGGAAAAATAGTTTTCTATATGAACATTACACTGCTGCATTATCCATACTTGAGTTGAATTTGCAGCAAATCATTAATACGTGACACTTTAACATTGGTGTCTACTGGGGAAAATAATTGGTGCTTTCATACCTATAAGCGTTTATTTATCCTCGCTGTATTGCACTAAGCATTTTAGCGAGTTCACTGGTAAGGTAGGAAATACTTTTGAAATATTTCGATAATTAACCCAAATTCGTCCTGGCTGGGATTGAACGCGCGATCCCTGGGCAATGCTAACCATTACACCACGGCGCTACCTTTATGACTAAGCGTGTGTGTATAAGCCTTTATTTGTCCTCACTGTATTGCACTAAGCGAGCAGACCTAGGTTTAAAGTCTCATCCGAAGGACTGGTAAGGTAGGAAATAATATGATATGACTAAGCTAAGATGATGATGATTTCTAAGGTTTAAAGTCCCTCTACCATATGAGCCCCCGGGAAGAATCCCCCGTTGGCTCGGCATTATGTCTGGACTATTGCGTGAGTGATTGTGTGTAGTGCTATGTATCTATCTACAGTCTACTTGAAGCAGATATAGTGCTGCCACACTGGAATACCACGCCGTAGTACATGATACCCCACCCAGACACATTATTCTGACACCGGGTTGACCAGACGGTTTTTGACCAGACGTAGTACTACCCATTATTTGCTTGTCAGGCATGGGTTACAAGTAACTACTCCATTTTTAAAGTCTTTGGTATGACGCGGTCAGGGGACTCGAACCCACGACCTCCCGAATGCAAGGCAGACACTATAACCACTACACCACAATGCTTCGGTATATGACTAAGCACGGGTGCACCAGCTTATATAGCAAAGACCACACTACAGACAGTATGCGTGACCAATCAAAAGTAAGATAAACCAAACACCAAAGCAACAAAGGCGACATATGAATATTGTAATGCAGATAACCTTACGATACAAGAACACAGGCAAGCGAATAAAAGTCACGTTGTTTAGAATAGATAATACTTTTGTTACAAATATCTTCTTTTTTCTCTTTTTTTTTTGCAATTTTCCCCATATTCATGTGACCTTTATTAGATATATGACAGTATGACGATTTTTCATTTATGGTCAATTACAATTATTAATTTAATGTAACATGTGTAAGAAACGAAAAAATATATATTGCAGTCTCGGTTTGACATGTTTGATTGAGACTATTCATCTACGGTAGTTCAGTGTGCTTTCTTGCATTGTTTGATAGTTATAGAAATTAAAGGGAATGTAGCGCCACAGCCAAACAAACTCTATTACTGAGAGTTCTGAAAAACTTGGAAAAGGACAGACAGACAGACAGATATTTTTTATTGATTTAAACTTTACATGTTTATCATCATATACAATATGCAAACATTTATACGTGACAGAATAAACACAACAAACAAACAACAAAAACATAATTTTGCACACTAGTTTCAAATAAATTGTATTATTGAATAATTGAAATATTAAATAATTGAATAAAAATGTGGAAATGACACTGAACTTTAACTTACGCAAATTAAATTAAATATTAAATTCAAAAAAAACAAAAAAACAATTTTGTTCTCATTATCACAAAAGCTATAACATAAATAATTAATTGATAATAGTTTTCATTCGAGGATAAACCTAGTTTTGATAAAACAAAAAATCATTACGAGAATCAAATGCTTCTTTTATAAACCAAGATAAAATAAACAACTCTTTCTTATTACTTGTTTTCATTAGCTCTATGAATTTTAAAACACTTGGACGTTTATAATAGTACTTTTTAATGTATTTTCTTCTTATATTAACATATACAGGACAAATCAAAACAAAATGGTATTAATCTTCAATGTCATTAGAATTACAAATGGTACAATAAAGTTGGTTTCTTTCTAATCTGTTCTGTGCGTAGCGCCCAGTTTCAATTCGCAGTGAATGCGACGGTAGTCTTAGTTTTGATAAAACAATTCGCAACTTATATGGCAAAATATCGAGATATGGTTCATATTCAAAATTGCCTTTAAAATGTAAATACATTGACAAAACTCTATTATTTACAACATCGCTGTTCCACTTTTGAACAAAACAATAGACTAAACGCTGTTTAAAAACAGTATGAAATGTTTTCAAAGGAACACTATTTGGATTATTCCAAACATAGCCAAAACCATACTCGTTTAGAAGCTTTTTAATATTCCCAGCCCAACTATTACGCCAATTTTCTATGTTATTGACGTAATAATTGTAAATACTAGAAATTATAATATTGTCAGAGTTAACTGTTTTGCACCAATATTTAACGATTCTAACATAGCGCAATATATACAATGGATACCGCCCAAGTTCCCCGTAAATACCCGCATTACTAGTAGAAGTCTTAACATTTAAAATATATTTACAAAATGTTAAGAGAATCCTTTCAATTTCTTTCGACTTAGAAAACCCCCAGGCTTCGCAACCATAATTCAGAATGGATCCAACAAAGGAGTCGAATAATTGACACATTGTCTTCGGTTTAAAATTAAACTTCTTAGTATTAGCAATTAATATATGTAAAGCCTTTAAACCCTTCCCTGCTAAACTTACTTGATTTAAAACAAATGTTCCGGTATAATTAAAAATAACTCCTAGATAATTAAAATCGTTAACTATTTCTAAGAAGTTGTCATTATATGTCCATGACTCATTTTGTCTTAATTGGTCTATCAACCGAGCACGTTAAAGAACCATAGAAATCTATTCGACAATAAGAGTAGGGCAGGTTCCCGGATTCCTATGTATCCTTCCCCTCTCTCTGGGGCGGCTCTAAATAACCTATACTGTGTTGATGAGCCGTTAAACAACATTCAATTCATAACTCTAAAACAAATTTGAATCTCCGGCTATATTTATCCCGGACTCAAAAACGGATATGGGTGTTAGACTGTGTATCAACATGATCAACGTCATTATAGTTTTCTTTATAATATTTCAACTTAGTATAAAGCATGATTAGTAATGTTATAATTGTTTCAATAGTTTTGTACCTGAACAAGATTACAGAGTTTCATAACATAATTGTTTATTAAACAACTCATTTCTATCACTCAAATAGTTATATATTATGTATATAGTTTAAATTTAAACATAGTACATTTTAAAAGATATAACTCCTTTTGTAGTGTCCGCAGATCTTATTTCAATGTTACCCGTGGTAATTTTATATTAGTTTTTTTGCTACAATTACCAAATATGTCTTACATGTTATATTAGGCAGCATATAGAAGTATGCATATTTTACCAATTAAATATGAAGTTTAACATTGACATTCCAGCTTTTTATTGGTGGAGGAAGACGCCAGGTGAAAATCCGGGCATTTCTTCGTGCACGGGCGCTCACCTGAGTAGAACCACCGACGTTCCGTAAGCAAGCTGAATAGCTTGATACTCACATACTAAACAGTCCTGGCCCCATGTAGAATCAAACCCACAGCGGTGAGGGACATATGATTTCAAATCTAAGACCACTCGACCACGGACGACCCCAAGTTTATGTGAAGCATCATTATACGTTTGTTCGAATGGTGCACCTGTGGTCATAAATGTCCCCGCAATGGGGCTTATCAGTTTCATTTAACAAATCTTAAAATATCTTCTGAAAAAATTCAAGATATAGAGCTGTGATATTTTGCATGTAACATCGTCTTATGGTCCTCTAACTAGTTTGTTCTAATGTTGACCCTGAGGTCAAATTTGGACCCGCCCCATTGTCCTAATTATTCACACAAACTTTAATCAAGCATCATTTTTGATTTATGCTCCGGACAAAAAGTGTGACGCACGGACGCACACACGGACAGGCGGAAAAAGCGGCGACTATATGCTCCCCCATAATAAACAATCTAGTGTTTTTAGTTACAATATATTTCATATCAAAAACTAAGGTAATATTAAATGAAAAGGAAAAAACTGTGATGGGGCCTCAATATAATGTATCTGTGGTAATCAGTCAGCGAGACGTAATCAGCTAAAGGGCATGCTATCATGGAACATGCTATCCATGATTTTTCAACGAATAAATGTGTCTTTAAATCATGAACATTTTGTTCCACTGGGCCTATATAAGTCACCTATACAAAAGATATATCAAAATATCGAGTTCCAGTTCAAACAAATTATGAAAGCATATCTACGGTCTAAAATTATAAAGTCGTATGTGTTACGTAAGTGTTACTTACGACAACTGAGCAACATTCAGTCTGGTACCCGTTCTCATATCAGTTTGCTTAAGCAGGGTTTTATTCATAGTCGTAAGTGAAAGCAGGTAAGCAGCCCGTTTTATGAAACATTGATCGTAACTCAATTTCTTTAAATGCTTCACTATAAATTACACTTTCCAAATAGACGTGATTTCATTTCATTTTCTTATACATGTTATATGTCTGCACTACGTGTACACATAATTGTCTACATTGAACATGTTGAATCCTTCGTTAAAAAAAATAAACGATTTTAAAAATTAAGACTTATCGTAAGATGTTTTCATAAAACAGGGCCCTGCTGCTGCTGGTGGTAGATACGACCTTAAAATGTATAAAAAGTTGGGTCTTAACTGGTAGATACGATCGTATTATGTTATGCTTGCATATACATGATATCAAATGTGAAACTGCTACGAGTTTATATATCACGACCTTCTTTTCTTTTTTTTACTTTTTTACAGTCCAGACTCTATTGTGCCCATCTCGGTGAACCGTGAGGATTGTCAAGTATGTCGGTGGAGAGACTATAAACCTTCGAACTACACACACACATATTATTTTTTTTACTTTTATCGAATGAAATAACTTATATAAGTATATTGAGCATTGGGACTTATTATGTATGTATGACCCAATATGTAATGATATATAAGGTACGGGGACATATAAAGGGTATGGGGGAAATATGCATTTATTTAACAGGCGTTTACAGGCTTACCGTTTGTTTTCTTAAAATTGCCAGCTTTTTCAAACAAAAAGTCGTACATCGTATTAGTACCCAGTTTTACGAAAATACCAACACTTGTATGCAATACGCAACTACGCGTGGTCAACAGATGGCCACTAATTGGCTTGTGTATATATTGTGTACGACAATCAATTGGTCCAAATCACCGACGGGCGTGTTAATTGCTTTTAATTTAGAGTTTAGTATACGCTATATACAGGAATTTTTACTAGTTCTTATAGTGTGTTTAAAGTGTAGATATTCTTCTGTTTTTTCTCATAATGTATAGGTCACTTGTAGGCAACGCGACAGTTTTTACACTTTAATGTTAAAATAATGAATGTCAAACTACGGACATAATAATCTCTGAATAAAGTTATTAGGTTTGCGGTTAATCACATTTAAAATGTACCAATGCCAGCATTCAAATATTACAAACTATAAATACAGCCCATTCATTTTCATATACACATATAGAAACAATGATCAGCAAGTGAAGTCAATATCATTATGCACGACCTGACGAACGGACATATTACTGTTAATAAAATAACTGACATTAAATGACAAAAAATGTTCATCCGAGGAATAAGCTTAATAAATGGGTTAAACATAGTTTAAAAAAATGTTAAATTTTGTACGACCTGATTAATGTCATTGCCATCGATAATCCTTAATTATATACTGAATATTCACAAGATCATAATTAGACCTGTAAAATAATTAAGTACATTTTGGATAATTCTATTACAATTCTGCATATTTCATGTACATTCATGAACATTTTTTCAATATAAGTATGTATCCTTTTTAAAAAAAAGAGATATAGGGTCCTATAGAATCCACAGCGTCAAAGCGCAAAGGCATCGTAGGTCCGCTCTGTACTGCAAACTACAATGAAAGATAAAAAAAACAAAACAGAAAGGGTGGTGAAGACAGGGTCTTGAATTTTGAAAATTGTTGTCTTTTCTCTTTGCCAAAGATGTTTTTTTTCATCGGGCAATATAAAGATTAACAATAGCACGCTTATCAAACGATTCTAATAGATTAAAGTTAGAAATAACGGAATTTAAATCACAACACTTGATTTTGCATATTATTAATTGTTGATTATATTGCACCAATAATATATGTCTACCTATGATAGAATATGACGAAAAAACTCAAAAATTCATTTAATTATATTCAAGCAGGTCAAAATAATACTGGATAAATAACTGGAGACGTACATTTCACTACTTGATAAACACTCCAAGATTGCCATACATCCCTTTAAATATTCATTAATATAATAGTATACCTTTTTTTTTTCATGCATATGATTAACTATTGATAACAGTGCACCAATAATGCATTTAAACTTACCGTTACAATAAGACAAAGAAAGTGAAAACACATTATTAAGTATATACTAGCAGACAAAGTTTAATTTACACTGGGTAACAAAATTCAGACGCTAATTTCAATGATTGACGATACACTATTCATGATTGCCGTGTAACTCTTTAACCATTAAGCCAATACATATTTATATATATATAATTGACTTTCTTTCTCTGAATTAAGACCATACCATTAATGTGACAAAGCGGGTGTTTTAGCGGGAAATGGCTGATCAGCAGGCGGACATTGTAATTATAACATTGGACGCAAAGGCTAAAATAGTCATGCTTAGCTGGTTAAGATCTAAATAAGATGTGAGTGTGTTTCGTCAACCTAGCTCACCCAGACTATACTTGCAGCGTCAGTTTTATATTAAACTTTACATGTATATAAATAAGCTCAACATTTTATGTTTTTAATAAAGTGCTAAATTATTATTAAAGGATCAAATGGAAATAACTAAATAGGCTCATAGAATTTATTCAAATAAGTTAGGGATAAGTTTTACACAAGTTATGAGCACGCCGAAATACGCTGGCATAGGTTTTCGTACGCCGATGCCGGTCAAAAAGTGTATGCATGCACAAAATCTGTAGCGTATGCCGACGTGTTGTTTATAAGTTAAGCATAAGTTAGAGGAACGTAACAGGCTAGTTATGCACACGTTTACATACGCTACAAGTAAGTTACACATAAGTTGGCATCCGTCGAAATACGTCGGCAACCAGCTTGGCGGTTGTGTAGCGTTTGTGAAACTTTTTTCTAACCTATGAGCAACGTACTGTTAACTTATCATTAACTTATATCTGACCTTTCCACAACGTATATTGACGTATTGAACTTAGGCCTATGCCTGACGATCCTAGAATTACTCAACGTGTTAAATACGTGTTTTAAACTTACTGAACGTGTCTAGAACTTACAGGTAGCGTATTTGCCAGCGTTTTTGGTTCAGCTATATATATGGTGTATCGATGAGCAACTCACCATTCCTGCTGATGTATGAGGTGCAGATGTATAAGTTATGTAAACGCTAGGGAGAAGTTATGAATACGTTACTCATACTTTAAACATAGGTTATATATTCGTTCAACTTGTTAGCAATACGATATGTATACGTCAAAAGGAGGCTTCCAATTGAATTTTTAAATCATTTTCAACGTATGCCAGCGTGTTTGATAACATTTTCATACGTAGGCATACGTTGTCTAAAACGTTATAGTATGACAGGGCCATTAGCTTACAATGACAATGCCAAAATAACTTCAACATTATGTGATCATAATTCGTAAAATAAATACTAGAAGCCTTGTGTGCTACATCAATATATTTACTTTTATACTTTTTTATTTTATAGCACCCTGTCATATACAAGAAATATAAAAAAGAAAGATTAGTGGAACGGGATTTTATCTTTAATTATCTTTTAAGTCATTGTTTTTCTACAGAAATTTCCCCGCCATCCTTAAACACCTTCCCGCTGCGCGTCACTTGCAAAGCGGCAAAGTTCAAAGCGAACGACGCTTGCTGTCGGTATCTCGAAATGTAGGCGGAGTCTCATTGTGGGCGGAGTCTTATCGAATAAATATCAGCGTCAAGCTATTGTTTGACACTATTGTTTGAAAATATTGTTTGCTATTCGTTTCTACCTCTTATCAAGTGTTAGATTTCGTTTAGGATTTCGTGGAAGAAGAATATTTTGTGAAAACAGAAAAGGTAATAACAACTAGTAATTTATTGTAAACTTATTCAATGATTTATTTGTCAAAGTTGTATTGCACGGTATTAATTATACGGAACGGCAAGCATTATTAAGTCAACCGTTATATACATGATAGATGATATGTTTGTCTTGGACTGAATAACATTTTAATTCATTGAAAAGTTAGCATACGATATTTTCTCGAATATGTTTCTATTTTACTGGGATTTGCTAGAAAGCATGACATAAATGATGATTCTCTTCTACTGCGTAAGTTGTCCCGACTTTTATCTACCGATGCTGGAAATTGTCTCAATTGTCCACGAGCGGGTACTAATTTGTGTTGTAAGGTTTTTTCCCGCCTATAGTTCGGTTAACATGTTGTTCAGTAGCTTAACGGAGTTCATCCGTAGTGTCGTGCTGGATGGGTGAGGATATTATCTGGTATCTGATAGAATACATATTGAAGGAATAGAATATTCATAAGGCCTGCACAAATATCTGGATTTGTGTTACTGGTGTCAAATATCCGTGTAGAAATGTTCAGTATTTATAATATTAGAGGTATAAGTTCACAGAGTCTATTCTCTATTGCAATGGCCCGAGTTTATTCTCTATTACAATAGCCCAGCTTTGTACACACACGCCCTATGAACAATGCAGGGTACAGTATTTACTACTAGCGTCGAATCGATGGGGGTCAGCAATGCAATATTAAAGGCCCAACGGCCATATAAAAGCCACTAGATGGAGCTCGGGCATGTTTAAATCAGGGGGTCCTTTCCATCTAATAAAAAATCAATATTTTATCGCAGTGGTATTGGTAGAAACATATTTGTGAAACAGTATTTATTATTCCTAGTTTCATTTATTTTTAAACTCATCAATATCGGACTATATTTTACATGTAACTTGCAATGTATTACCTTGATATCATTGTCAAATAATGATATAGTGCATTTGTAAAATTAATTAGTTGGGAATATTGTATATTTTGACTTTCAATCTTATGTGTTGTAAAAAAAATGTATATCCTCATGGGCTATTTGCCTAATGGAATTTTTATAATAAACTTATTCATGAAACCACTATTAAATCGCCAGTCTTGAAATCAAATGGTGTGAGAAGCATAACCTAATAAGAATGTGTACAGGCAGTGACCAATCAAATATCATGTAAATGACATATGTATGCATTTTAGTTCTGAATTGATTATGACTCTTTATAAACAACTTTGACAGGATTATTCAGGGCTGTACAAATAGTCCTATAGTCCAACGCCCGGGACTAGCCCAAAACCAAAGTCGGGCGTGTCACTTTTTCGAAGATTTCAGTCTCAGATTTGTCCAATTAAAAATGTCGGCCACCTGTCATAAAACAACTCCAGCACACTTCTCAACGTAATCCTTTAGTTGCACTCGCTTATGTAATGCAATTAGCATCCACAGCGACGATCAGCGATTACCCCGGTGAATAACACTAACGCGTTGATTAGTTAGCAAGCAGGCCGATTTGTCTGCAATCTTTTGATGAGTAAAGAAACTAAGGACGTTTGATAATGGAAGCATGTTTGATATGAAATGTTAGATGTGATTTTTTATTGTTTCTCAGTGTATTTATTGTTGAGCGTAATTGTAACAGACATGAAAGGGGGGGAGGAGGGGGGGGGTGGGGGGGGGGGGGGGTGTAACGGTTTGTGCATAGTTAGTGTTCTAATTACGTTCGAAGAACTGAGTTGTCAGAAAAATGACATAAAAACAAAACAAACTGATATCCATAATCAGTTTGATTTCGTATTCGGTAGTGATAATATTTACATTTCAAAAATGAGTTTCAGAGTGAAAGTGAATATAAAAAGAGGAAAAATGTAAAATGTGATACACAGCCAATCAAAAAGTCCAATTCATCTGGTGTAGTGGACAAAAACATATAAATGAAATGTTTATATTGATTCGCATGTTGTTTATTTTTTGAATTATGTAAAATGGTAATAAAGTTAAGAATCTCATCTGTAGCCCCTTACCTATATAAAGTTATGATTTTTTTCCTTTCCATTACATGATTATCGGAACTGTAATATCTATATTGAAATTTAAAAATGCAGATGTGCTGCTGTTTCACCCAATGGCAGTCTACAATCCATACCACTGAAACATACATTAATTGTCCGAAGAGTAAATAAGGATTGTTTCCTTTACTGTGTATAATAAATTGTAATGAGTATGCAAGACGCAGTTTTAACATATTTAAAAATCGAAAGAATTCAGGACTTGTGTTCATTTTTTGGGACTAGTCACACTTTTTTTGCGTGACTAGTCCCTGACTAGTGGCTAAAATTATTTGTACAGCCCCGTTATTTGAGATTATAAATGATAGCACCAGCCAGGGTTGTTTGTTTCTAACTAGGGTAATAAGATAATAAGAGTTATAACGGTACTATTAATAAGAAATATCAGTACAGACAATCCTGCGCGACCGAACATTAAAAAAAAAAGTGGATGGGTCTCTAACAATACAAGACGCGCGTGCGCCACCTCTATAACTGCCATTACAATTATCAAAACCAGTCGTTTGATCACGCGTGTAAATAGTGAATCACTGATGCTTGAAAATAACTTGTGTTTGCAAAACATGGACACTCTCATCTCAGAGAACATAATTAGTTGCACAGCTTGATATCGGATTTTAACCTTAGTACAATTATCGACTGAAGTTTTGCTATTGCGCTGAGGGCGAACGGCCAAATTGAAACAATGGCTAAACGCTATGTTTTATTTTATTCGTTTTCGTGTGTGTCATCAAGATTCACGTGTATCGATATGGTATAGAGAGTATGTATTTTTTCGATATGGTATAGAGAGTATGTATTTTTTTTTTATTTTTTATTTTATTGAAAACCAAGTAGAACAGTTTATTGAAAACATATTTAAGGGGGGTAGTAGATAAACAGGTGGGACGGGGGTAGTAGAGAGGGGGAGGGGGTAGTAGAGGGGGGTAGGGTGTGGGCGGGGTAGGGTACGCGCCGTCTGCCTGTGATATTAACAAGAGATGTCTCAATTACGTCAGAGATTAGGTCAATTGGAAATGTCCGCTACTGCAGTATAATGACATTTGACCGATCAATATTATTGTATTTTTTCCAATATTGTTTATCCCTACATGTTATTTAAACGGTTATATTTATAAATTAGAGTTTTAATTTATTATCGTCTGCTGGTGTTGTCATGCGGAAGCATTGTTTAAATATTGGATAGCAAATAAAAACACATAACTGCGCATGCGTGGTTAGCACGCGACTTCCCCACGCGCACATTTGCGCGGAAATGAGTGCTGAGAAGAAAATCATTTATATTTCGGTACATATTTACTTTTTTGTATACGACGATTCTTCTGATGATGAAAAATGTATCTTTTTATTAAATTAAATTGAAATTTTCCATTGAAGAGCAACGAACGTCGTTTGTTTACGGCAATTCGGATACTACTGTTGTTCGGCTACTACTTGCATACCAGTACGGTATTACCAATACATTCTGTTAGGTGATAAACTCGGTCTTTATCCTTGATGTTCAACCAAGTTTACTGTTAAAATTAAGGTATCTACAGAGTGATTCTTTTAAAACCCTGCATATTTCATGATCATTGATTCAATATATAAATGTGTCTTTTTAAGATCAAAATCTTGAAAATTATCGTCTTTTTACTGTCAAAGATTTTTATTTTACTATGGGATAAAAACCGAGTAACACAAATTGTATAACCTACTGAAAATAAAATAATCTCAACATCACAGCAAAGCAAAATCATGAAATGCATAGACTTGATCATCTACGTTGTTTGGTTTCCAATACAAACGTCTCGACTCCTTGTGCGGTAAACAATTTGAAAACTGAAACCACGTGATCATAATTAATATTTTTTATTTACTGTATATATTTATTATATCATTACTCGTTAGAGGCCAGTTTCTGTCCAAGCCCAGTTTCCGTCATTCTCATTTAAAAAACGTTTCTACACTGCAAATTTCTTACGCGATGTCACTTATTGTCAGATGTTTATAGCTGAAGATTTGAAACAGGAAAAACAACCAAAAGGTAAATAAACGGTACAAAAACTAAAGGGATTTCTCCAAAAAATGTGTTTACTTCCTTATATGGCGTTGGGGATGCGCGCGCATACTGCCGCATAATAAACTATTACAAAAATAAGACTGTAATGACGTCATATATTTATCACTCTTCAGTGGACGCAGTTAAATATACCGTGATTATATAGATTAACCAAAGAAAAGCAAATCGTACAATCTGTATCTGTTTGGTTACCAATCTTTACAGTGCAAATTGTCGTCGTAAATGCATTACCAGGCGCATTATTATTACGATCGGGGTGACTGATGGAAAATATATAATTTTTGCAATGAAATTGTCGAATAGACTTGCAAACAAGTTTCTAATTCATAAAAGTTTACTGTATCTTGACCTAGTTGAATCTATCACTCGATAAAATACATGACGGAAACTGGGCTTGTAAGCACAATGATTTCTCAGTTTTAGTCTATTTAAAACAAGGTCACGTGCCACTTCGATAATCTATATGAAACAAACTTCTTTGGTATCAAATTTCCAGGAAGAGGTAACCTAATAGAAAATAGAGTAAAAATTGTCAGGATCAATAGATTTGTCTGAAAAATGAGTTTATGTTTACATAAGTGACGGAAAGTGGCCCCCGACGAGTATACATACTTGACTTTCCACATATACTTTATCTGTCAAATGATGGAGTTTCCTCTTTTTCTATTAGTAATTTATGAAAAAATGCATTGTATTTCTGTTGTTTTGTCATTCCCGCTCTTGATCGATTAACAGGGCACTAGTCAGCTTTTAGGGGACTGGGGCCAGGGCCCTCTGGAAGGAGAATTTTCCGTTGTTTTCAATATCAAAGGAAAATTTCTAAGAAACACAAATTAGTGTTGTTTTTATATTATTTAAGTGGTACCAAGAATTAGTGTTGTTCTGATTAATCGATTTGATCAATCATCGATCAGTTGTGCCTTTGATCTGATTTAGCGATTACAATTTTTCATGATCGACTTTACTCCGTTGTTGAAAATTATGGCTCATTTCATTCTCTTAAAATATACAAGAAAATAAAATGAGTTGTAATTTTGCAACAAGTAATCACACATTTGTAGTTGGCATCACAACTTTTTGTTTTAAATATATGTTAGTCTGTTTCATTCAGTTCCTTTATCACCAGAACATACTTGAAATGTGATTCTTTTCTTCATTATTGTCGGGAAAAGGCCTACGCTTGTCTTTTATAGCAGCCATTTTTAATCGATTAATGACTGATCTTCGGTCGGTTAAATATTCTGATGATCGATCATGAATTTTAAGCCGATTTCCAACACTACCAAGAATTTACCATCCAAATTGCAAAATGTATACTGTTGTCCTATATTGGAGTTAAAAAATGTCTAATATTATTTTTATTTTTTTTCATTAGGGGAATTTTTCAGAGGAAAAGGGGAAAAAATATATACATTTAGAGGAGGGGAATGGGGCCGAATGTCTGCCCCAAAAATGGCCAAACGAGTGCCCTGCGATATGACGTCAGTATCTTGTTTTGTCTGAGTTTATATGTGTCTATGAAATTTATAATTTTGCATTGCAGAGATGCTGAGATTTTATTTTAAAGGGACACAGTCATGGCAAACTTGAGTTTTATATCAGGCATCATTTTGACTTTAAAACTGCTTGCATATAATTAAATAAACAAATTGAAAGTTCTATTTCCTTCATTGTTCTACACATTTTTAGCTCGACTATTCGAAGAATAAGAGAGCTTATGTAATCACCCCGGGGTCGGCGTCGGCGTTGGCGTTGGCGTCGGCGTCGGCGTCCCACATCAAGGTTTACGTGTAAGCTGTGTTTACAAGTCTATATCTGTTACATTTCTCATCCTAACACAACCAAATTTGTTCATGGGCTTCCTTGTAGCATTATCTTAAGGGCTGCATAAGCAGTTTTGGTTCCTGTAACCCATGGGCTCCCATGGAACCCAAATTATGATAGCCCATAAAATGTGCCACATTTCACATCAAATTTTGCGTGTAAGCTGTGTTTACAAGTCTATATCTCTTACAATTCTTACCCTAGCACAATCAAATTTAGCCATTAGCTTCCTTATAGCATTATCATAAAGGCTGCTTAAGTAATTTTGGTTCCTGTATCCCCTGGGCTCCCATGGAACCCAAATTCTGATAGCCCTTAAAATATGTGTTTCACATCAAATTTTGCGTGTAAGCTGTGTTTACAGGTCTATATCTCTTACATTTTTTGTCCTAGCTGAACTAAATTTTGGAATTGGTTTCCTTATAGTATGTTGTAAAGGGTTGGATAAGTAATTTTGTCCTGCAAATTCTGGGCTCCCATGGAACCCAAATTGTGATGGCCCATAAAATGTGCAATAAAGGCAGATCTAGGTTTGCATGTAAGCATGTATATATCTATAATTTTGGTTTGGGATTTGTTATAGCATTATGCATCTTATTACTTCACTTAATTGGGGCATGGGCTCCCTCCTCCCCCCACCCCCCCCCCTATCTCTACCCCCGCCCCCACTCCCCTCCACACTTTTTTTTATTTTTTTTATTTTTTATTTTTGTACATATTTCTGTGTTGTTTTAGTCAATTCTTACACATATGTGTTGCAACCCTGCCCCCCCCCCCGCCTCTCACCCCATCACTCCCCTACCCCCATCCCCGCCCCAGACTTGAAACCTTTTTTTTTTTTTTTTACGTATTTCTGTGTTGCTTTTGTCAATTCTTACACATGTATGTTGCAAAACGCCCCCCCCCCGCCTCTCACCCCATCGCCCCACCCACCACGCCCCACACTTGAATTTTTTTTTGTTTTTTGTTTTTTCCATATTTCTGTGTTGTTTTAGTCAATTCTTAAACATATATGTTGCAACCTCCCCGCCCCAACCACCCCCACCCCACACCGCCTCTCACCCCATCACCCCCACCCGCCCCAGACTTGAAACCCCCCTCCCCCACAACCCACTCCTGCCTCTCACCTCACCCCCGCTCCACACACACCCACCCCTACCCCCACTTGAAACTATTATACTTTTTTTTACATATTTCTGTGTTGCTTTTTTCAATTCTTACACATATATGTTGCACCACCTCTCCCCCTCCC
>JAWPHD010024859.1:0-18007 GCA_037043455.1 Cyrtodaria siliqua | reverse complement strand
TATTTATCCAGTATCATTTTGACTTTAAACCTGCTTGCATATAATTAAATAGAAAGTTGAGCGTCTTATTCTAACCGTAAATTAAATATTAAAAATATATTATTGGTGCAATATAATCACCAGTCAATAATAATGCAAAACAATTTGCTTTATACTGCTTAAATACTGTGTTTATAATTAATATTATTGACTGAACAATACAAGTTATGTAGAAAAACTAACGAGACACCGAAGAGAACAGAATACAATCTAGTATGAAGGCCTACAGTGCAAAGACAGAAACAACTGTAACAAACCTTCGTGATGTTTATTCAGATGACGCCACGTCTATGCAAAGTTTTACACAAACCACATTAATAATGTTTACCATTGCTGCATACTTTTATTTCCGAAAATAAACATACATGTTTAATTTCCGCTGGGAGTTAAAGAAGCGTGATGTAAAATATTTGGCTGCTAAAATTATTTTAAATAACGGCAGATGAGGCATTTATATCTGAAATATATTGCTTTGCCTTGCGTTTATTCGTTCGATCAAAACTGATTAGTGTACAGTCATAATACATATATATTGTTGTATAGTTTATTCCAAGTTTATTTCAATCCGTATTTTTTTATGAAGTTGGTAGTTATTACATATCTGTTAGTAAGCTGTTTTTGCTTTTATATACAGTTAAGCTTTCAAATTAGGGAAAACAAAACTCACTCATTCAGTGGTAATGCAAGTTACTGTTCATGAATGACCGTTGTCGAATGAGTGAACTTACTTTTATTGTTAACTCGACTAAGCAGTAATTGCCATGTTTCGCAAACATGGTTGCCAGGATAAAACGAGGTTCAGGAGGAAATAAAGAAGACATCGGAACAGAACAGGATCCTTATTTTAGACCTCCCTAGTCCCATATCGCCGTTGATTATGCATCAACATAATTGGTTCGGATTAGTAACACTTTTGACCGCCGATAAATCGATAAAACGCAATTGGAAGTGGCGGGTTTTATCGGCTTCTGTTTATTTCTGACCGTTAAACAGATATAAAATTCCTGCCTGCTCAGACGCATGTAGATAAACGCTTGTTTCAGCCAAAGGTTTTTTCTGCAGTAACTCGAGCAATTTAAATAATACGTACATCAGTTATATATCACTAGAACTGGCATTTTTAGTGAAATAAAACTACTTTACTTTTGAAAATCGGTTGAGAAATAAATATTTTACAGCCAAAATGATTTTTTGATTGGTTTTCCTATGTAAAATTCCCAGCAGAAAATTAAGAAATGTCAAATAACTTCAGTAATACTTCATATTTTGCTATAAGACTTTCATGGTGTCTTAATTTACTAATATCCAACAATTTAAAACCATTTTTGGATAAAAATTCTAAAAATATATATTTTTAAATTTTTTCATGCAGCAGAATTGAAAATGACCCACCAAAAAAAAACTTTCGCGCATGAAATTTTTATTTCTCAACCGATTTTGAAAAGTAAGGTATTTTTATTTACCACTAAAAATGTCTGTTCCACTGATATACGACTTATTTAGGTAGTAGATTAATTTTACCTTAAAAGTCCAAAAAACCTCTGGCTGAAACAAGCGCCCCAAACAATATATATCATGATTATTACTTTGAGTGAGTATGATAGGCTAATGGCTTGTTAGCAATCGCATACCTCCTGGTAAAGTATGGATTATTAATGGCGCTGAGTCGATGATGCGTTTTTGTATGACGGAACATGCACTTAATACAGGAACCGTGGAATAAGAGATTTGAAAAAAATGCACTTAACGTCTTTTTTAAAGGGACACACGGCAATCTTGATTTTTTTTTCAAAACTCACGGCGTCCCGTCAGTTTTTTCTACATAATTTGCATTTGTTGACTCATTATTATTATTTATTATAAGAATAATTTAAAGCAATTTGCTTTGAACTATTATTAACTGTTGATTGTATTGCACCAATAATATGTTTAAGTATATGGTAGAATAGGCGAAAACAAGGAAACTCAAAACTTTATTTAATTATATGCAAGCAGGTTTAAAGTCAAAATGATACTGGATAAATGAGCTGAGACACTAATTTCAAATTCCGCGTGATAAGCACCTTAAGATTGTCGTGTGTCCCTTTAATCTTCTAATGAAAATCAGCTTTTCTGTAATTACTGTGAACTACGGTGTCCTGGTAGGGCCATCTTATCATCGCATCTTACCAACGACACATGGTAAGATGCGATGGTCGATGGTAAGGTACGATGGTCGATGGTAAGCTGCTATGGTCGATAGTAAAATGCGATGGTAAGATGCGATGCTCGATGCTAAGATGCGATGGTCGATGGTAAGATGCGATGGACCATCGACCATCGCATCTTACCATCGACCATTGCATCTTACCATCGCTTCTTACCATCGACCATCGCATCTTACTATCGACCATCGCATCTTACCATCGACCATCGCATCTTTCACCGACCATCGACCAAGGCCGATGTCGATGGTAAGATGCGATGGTAAGCTGGCCCTAACAGGACACCGTAGTGAACCCTTTAGGCGAGTTGTGAAAATGTCATCCAGAGGAAATTCAAAAGGGAGCGATTTTAGAATATTCTTAAAAATCTGGTCGACTAGTAAAAGATGATCATCCGATCACGGCAACTATACTGAAAGGAAAAAGAAACGCGGCACGAGAATTTCCGCTATATATTTTATATACTGCACACTTAATTCCATATATATTCCAAGGAAATCCCGAAATCCCAAGATGTTTTGTAAAATAAAAAGGTTGCACTTAGTTAGAGAAAGGACACAAATGGGATGTTGTAGACGTTTTAATCACAGTACACGTTGTAACAAGAAATTTCATAAATGTTGAAGTTTCTCTGAAAAATTGAGCCAGTTCAGTACTGTATTTAATGTAAAGAGTTTGCAAAATTTTGCATCCTAAGTTGCGCCAAACGCTTGCTCTGTTAATAATGAAACTTTGCGAGAATACTATTTGCTGTGTTACGTGTTGTTTTAGTCTTTTTTCCGAAAGGAAAGATCTTGCGTAGCCAAGTACCATTCGATTAACAGCAGCATATTGTAGCGGAAATTCCCGTGTCGCGTTTCTTTTTCCTTTCAGTACACTTAACAAAATTCCTAATTGGTCAGTATATATTGTATTACTATTTTTATAATAATGCATGAATTAACACTAAATTTCACATATCGATATTTGAATAGGTACTGCAGCTAATTATTGATTTTTTTCTGGCCGGCTCGCTGTCAAATTAAGCGTGTTAGGCGTGTTGACCAATATAGCATATTTAGCACGTGCAGTTCATGGACACCAATATGCACGTGTGCATGTACATTTTTGTCATTGCTGAGGATTTTACTACTTGAAAAACACATACCATGGCGAGAATGACACAAGAGGAACGCGGCCGAGCTGTCGGAATGTTACAGGCCGGAACACCTATTATTTTGGTGGCTATTTCCGTTTTTAACTTTATTTCAGGTGCCAAGAACCTTCAATCGGCGGCTATCCACCATCCAAGCTCTTTGGACGAAATCAACCAAACCGGAAGTGTTGCTGATCGACCCCGACGGTTCAAACAGAGGGTGACAACACAACGGCAGTACAGATACATGATCGTATCACAGCTTCGTGATCGTTTTCTACCAGTTACAACGACATCTAGGCATACTAGGGGACTCATGGACGTCATGTATCAACTCAAACCGTACGAAACCGGTTACGTGACGTCGGAATTCGATGCCGTCGACCTAGGAAAGGTCCTATCTTAACGAGGAGACACCGCCAAGCTCGCTTAGCTTGGGCTAGGCGACATTTACGGTTCACCAGGGCCGACTGGGCGAATGTTCTTTTCGTCGACGAGACAAGGATTACATTGCGTTGTGCCGACGGCCGCAAATTTATTTATCGCCGGCGTGGTGAGAGAAACAGCGCCAATTGTGTTATTGAGGCGGACCAGTTCGGGGGAGGATCCATTATGATATGGGCGGGCATTTCGATGTACACCAAAAGACCGATCATGTCCATACAAGGCAACATGAATGCACGACGATATCAGACGGACATCATTCAACCTGTCCTTATACCACACATTGCTGCAAACCGTGGTATGCAACTCGTCCAAGACAACGCTCCGTGCCATGTTGCCAGAGCAACATTGGCAATGTTACAGGCCAATAACATACGAGTCATCCATTTTCCTGCTAAAAGTCCTGACCTAAACCCAGTCGAGCGTGTCTGGGACTTATTAAAACGAAAGGAACGTGCCCATCCTCAGCAGCTGAATCTACGGGAATTGGAGCGTGGCGTCAACCGCGTTTGGAGAAATATCCGTCAGCAGTATCTTCACAGATACATTGTATCAATGAGGAGTCGTTGTCGAGCCGTGATTGCTGCCGGTGGAGGGCATACACGTTATTAACATACAACAGACGTCAAATAACACGATTTTGTGACTTTTGAATTACCGGGTCGCCTTATTCTTTCCTGCAGAAGATGTCAACTCTTTATTTGTTTGAAATGATATTTTGTTTGTTGATGTGTAATGAATTTCGCTTTCTTATGCGATCAATAAATTTACGAAACTGAATTTACTCTTTTTTTTAATTACAATTTATTGAGGTGACCGATAAGGAATTTTGCTGAGTGTATATAAGGCACCGAATAAAACGAAACTACATGGCAGTTTTTTTTTCAGTTCTGCAGACTGGCTATGTCCTTATGTTTGTTCATGTTTATACTATTTGAGACAACTCAAGCTATCATTAAATCAAATAGTCTCCATTAAGTCCCCGTGGAATTATTGGCTTCAAACATAAGACGGTTCAGAGATATTCAGAAAAACTACTAAACAGTTTTAAGATTTAAGATTTTATTTTGATTCTGATTGCATCAAATAAACTATAACCACTGAGACGACAGCCAGTCTAACAACGTTGGCGCGATAAGTACGGCGACAGACTAAACATCTGAGATATGAATCGAGTTTTCTTTTAATTCATCCAAAATAGCATACCCTCTTAATAGTATGGAGGTTTTGGGTCGACCGATTTCTTTATATTTTTGGAGTTTTATACATGGACGTGTAATTTTGAAGGTGCATTCAATTAAAATTCGGAGTTTGCTTATAGGCAGGCATTGCGTTTGAATTTGCCCTCAGAAACCCAGTCTAAATATCGAAATAAATGGTTCAATATACTCTGCCTATTTAAGAGCGGAAGGATTCACTGCCTTGTGAAAGGTACAGCAAACAAAACCATAACAATAGGCCAATGACCCTGCATCTCTACTGATAGGTTTTGATAGCTAGATCAGCATTCCTGTGAAGTTTCATGAACATCTGTCAAGTAGTTTAAGAGGAGTAGTCGCTACAAGTGTTTACTATATAACTCAGTGTAAAGAAAGATGGCCGCCGACAGCCATATTTAATGCCGAATCACAATAATTTTCAACAAGGATCAGCATCACGTCTTGCTGATGATTTTAGAAAAAGTCCCATATCAATATCACTTATAGTTTTCAAGAAGTAGTTGCTACAAATTTGCTTTTTAAATATCTATTTTTAGCAAAGGCGGCCATCTTTAATTTCCGGTCGACCTGTGTAGTCGCTACAAGCTTTTACTATATAACTCAGTGTAAAGAAATATGGCTTCTGGTAGCCATGTTTAATGCGAATCAAACTAATTTTCAACAAGGATCAACACCATGTCATGCTGATCATTTTAGAAAAAGTCCCATATCAATATCACCTATAGTTTTCAAGAAGTACCAGCTACAATATTGTTTGTTTTTTTAATCTATTTTTTTTGGAGTGATGCCATATTTTAATTTCTGGCCGACCTGAACTTTTGCTAAGATCAACTAGACATCAAGTGCAACATTCCTGTGAAGCTTCCTGAACATGTGTCAAGTAGTTTTAGAGGAGTAGTCGTTACAACATTTTTACTATATATAACTATTTTAAACAAAGATGACCGCTGGCAGCCATGTTTAACGTCGAATCAAAATGATTTTCAACAAGGACCAACATCACGTTATGCTGATCATTTTAGAAAAAGTCCCATAACAATATCACTAAAGTCTGATAGTTTTCAAGAAGTAGTCCTAAAAATTTGTTTTTTTTTAAATATATTTTTAGCCGTGGCGGTCATCTTTATCTTCCAGTCGACCTGAAATTTTGCCAGGATCAACTAGACATCAAGAGCAATATTCCTGTGAAGGTTAATGAAGATTTGTCAAGCAGTTTCAGAAAAGTAGTCACCACACTTTTTTACAATATAACTCAATGTAAACAAAAGTGGCCACTGGCAGCCATGTTTAATGTCGAATCAAAACGATTTTCAACAAGGACCAACATCATGTCAGGCTGATCATTTTAAAGAAAGTCCCATATCAATATCACTTATAGTTTTCAGAAAGAAGTCGCTACAAATGTGTTGTTTTTTTAAATTTATTTTTAGCAGTGGCGGCTATTTTGAATTTTCCACAGGCCTGAAATTTTACCATGGTCAACTAGACATCAAGAGCAACATTTCTGTGAAGTGTCATGAAAATCCGTCCGGTAGTTTCAGAGGAGTAGTCGCTACACGTTTTTACAATATAACTCAATGTAAAGAAAGATGGCTGCTGGCAGTCATGTTTAATGTCGAATCAAACTATTTTTTCAATAAGGATCAACACCACGTCATGTTGATCATTTTAGAAAAAGTCCCATATCAACATCACTTATAATTTTCAAGAAGTAGTTGCTATAAATTTGCTTTTTAAATATCTATTTTTAGCCGTGGCGGCCATCTTTAATTTCCGGCCGACCTGAAATTCTGCTAGAATCAACTAGAAATCAAAAGCAATATTTCTGAGAAGTTTCATGAAAATCCTCAATATTTTCAGAGGAGTAGTCTCTACAAGTTTTTACTATATAACTCAATGTAAACAAAAATGACCGCTGTCAGCCATGTTTAATGTCGGATCAAAGTGATTTTCAACAAGGACCAACATCATGTCATGCTGAACATTTTAGAGAAAGTCCCATATCATTTTCAGGAAGTAGTCGCTACAAATTTATTTGTTTTTTTAAATTTATTTTTAGGAGTGGCGGCTATCCTGAATTTCCGACAGGCTGAAATTTTACTAGGATCAACTAGACATCAAGAGCAACATTCCTGTGAAGTTTCATGAAAATCCGTCCAGTAGTTTCAGAGGAGTAGTCGCTACAAGTTGTTATTATATAACTCAATGTAAACATCAACGTGAATTTGTGTTAGGATCAACATGACATCATGGGCAACATTCCTGTAAAGTTTCATGAAAATCCATCCAGTAGTTTCAGAGGAGTAGTCGGTACAAAAAAAGTTTACGGACGGACGGACCACGCCATAAGCCTTGCTGATCTTTGATCAGTGAAGCTAAACATTATGTGTTTGTCTGTTTGTTTGAATGGTGTTTTACGTCATTTTAAACACATGTAAGGCCATATACGACATCGATTTGTTTGTGGTAGAGGCAGACCACCCCATTTTCCGGTGTATAACCAGTTCTGTATTGCTCCCGCCATCCAAAACCATAAGAAAAACAAACAAAAAAACAGTTAAAAAGCTAAACAGTTGCATATGCACTTTGTTATTAATCAAATAAGAATCAAATTAATACTGAATAGCAATGAGTCACATACAACTGTATGAGAGAACTATCAAGGACTTTTACATCTGATATGATTTAATAACGTGCAGCAAAAGCTTTGAGGTCTCGTTCTACTTAATGCACGGTTCCAGCCTGTCTCCGATAAGCAGTTCCCGGCAATAGTCATAACTATAAACGCGTTACAACATGCAATGTAGTTTAAAACGCATCACATAAGTTTTAAATATCAAACCAATTGGATTGGCATATTTGACCTAAAACGGCAAAACACACAACACACACAAAACCATAAAGCTGCGAACTCAGGGACTTAAGTATATTATTGGTTCAACAGAATCTGAACGATCTGGTATCGCTTTGGTTTTGTTCACGTTAGTAATATCAGAGAATTAAAAAGATGTATTATTAAGTCACTGGTAATGTGCAGAAACAATTTGCTTTGAAATATTAATATCGGTTGCAAATATGCAAGTTTAGTAAACGAAAAACGCATACAACAAAATCGTCCCAAAACACACACGCAAAAGCAGGGCGCCGCGAGTTTAAACAATAAAGATTGCCATGACTTGTGTCCATTTAAAAAGATTATGTCGATTAGAAGAAGATTATTATCGAGAATAATCTGCGATGAAAGCTCAGACGAGTGTGAACACCGCTCATATCGGATAATAAACACCAGAGTTATGGCCCTTCATTTAACGAAAACTTACTATACTTTGCCTTGTAGCACCTTTATTTTACATATTAAATTTACCAAACTTGGTCAGAGTCCTAATATTTAAAGTTCGGACAAATTAAAAAAGTACATAACATTATATTGGAAAATAAATGTCAGAACTATGGTCCATGATTTAACCAAACAATGCTCTAATGTTATACCCGCCAAATAACGGCAAATTTACACTAAAAAACGTTCATCAAAACTCTATCCAGCTGTTTAGATCATATAATAACGTTTATTACATAACTGTCATAAATTTACATTGAACTATGAATGACGTAATTTTAGTATCACACAAAAAAGTGATATCGTCACTAGTGACGATATAACCGTTTTATATCATATAACTTTGCCGGAACTACTTTCTTAACATATTTGTTAAAAAAAACACGCTGGTTTAAAGTTAAAATATTTTTTGATTTCTTCTTTTACGTAAAGTTATGTAATGAACAGTATAATTAACAGCATAAATTTGATACTGAATTAATGTCACTCGAGGAAAAAAGTGGTAATTTGGTTCGAAGAACTCGTTTTTTTAACCAAATTACCACTTTTTTCCCTCGTGACATAAATTCAGTATCAATATCTATGCTGTTAATTATTCTCTATATATGTGTAGATTAACAGTATAGTTTTTTCTTCGGTTCTTTATCTACCCGTGACTGAATAGGCGTTAAATGAATAACGAGTTGGTAACGTTAATTAGACGCTCCAGTTTTGGGGTTTGGCCTGGCTGGTTTAGCCGTTTATATTGAGACTGGATTCTCAACAGACATATATAACTCGTCGTCAGGAAGTTTAGAGACGGTTTACATCTGTTGGCTGGATAGGGACTTTAAGAGGTTCATTTTGCATCTGATCTTTGCCAAACGTTGACACATCATGCTTAGGCAAGTTTGAAAACCGCCAAAGCTGATAATACAAATCAGAATAGTAGTCCTTGTTTTAACAAAAATGATATATGTTTGCCTTGTCAACACTCTAGCACTTTATTTTACATTCGATCTTTACCAACTATGGTCAGAGAATCTTATTCTTATGAAACTGTACAAGTTCGAATTTATTTATTGAAACGTTATATTTTGTTTTGTCAACACTCTAGCGCCATCATTTAGTTTTCGATATTTACCAAACTTCGTATCAGTGAAATATTTAATATTAGACAATAAACATTACAGTAGAGTTATTGCTCTTGAGATAACGAAATATTGCTAAACTGTTCCGTATCAACACTCTAGGGGTGTCACGAAACACTCAAATCTACATATTTCCCCCAAATCTAACCTAATCCCCATCCCCCAACCCATATAGTGGTGAAACGATTCTAATCCCCATCCCCCAACCCCAAATCCATCCCATATAGTGATAAAACGATGCTAATCCCCATCCCCCCAACCCCAAATCCTTCCCATATAGTGATAAAACGATGCTAATCCCCATCCCCCCAACCCCAAATCCTTCCCATATAGTGATAAAAAGATGCTAATCCCCATCCCCCAACCCCAAATCTATCCCATATAGTGATAAAACGATGCTAATCCCCATCCCCCCAACCCCAAATCCATCCCATATAGTGATAAAACGATGCTAATCCCCATCCCCCCAACCCCAAATCCATCCCATATAGTGATAAAACGATGCTAATCCCCATCCCCCAACCCCAAATTCATCCCATATAGTGATAAAACGATGTTATTGCACCATATATCGTAAAGCAACACCCAAATCTATCTCTTACCACAAAATCAAACCAAAGCTACCCCATCTCTCCACCACACACACACACACACACACACACACACAATTCCACACCAGATGCACCCTATATGGTGGTAAAACGGTGTTATTGCACCACATCCCGTAAAACAAATTAATCATTCGAGCAAAATAAAGATGAAGTTTGATTTTGAGAGATAGTTGGTACATAACATCATTTTACCACCATATAGAGTAGATTTGATGTGGATTTTGTGTGGGGTGGGGGGGGTGGGGATGGGGGGGGGGGGGGGGCGGGGGTGGAGGGGGTAGCTTCGGGTGGATTTGAGGGTAATAGGTGGATTTGGGTGTATTGTGTTACCACATTGTTGCATTCTTGCACCTTTACTATTTACCACACGTGGTTCAAGTCTAAACATGATGTTATATTCCAAATAGTTTCCCTTGTTAATACTCATGTTTTTAATTGAAACTCGTGTAGTAAGTACACTTTTACGATAAGTTCTATGTAAAACACTTATTTCAGTACTTCACAGGAAATTGCATCTTTTCTTTATTACTTTCCGTCTTTATAAGTATTGATTATAATACTTATAATAACAGAAGGTAATAATCAAAAGATGCAATTTCTCAATGGACAAATATCAACTACCACTCAGTTCATAATTTTTCATTGCCAAAATGTTGAGAATTTACCTTATTTTCACTAGGTGATAAAATGTGTGTCACTCGGTTTTTATGCTTAAGTTCTGTAGTAAAATAAAAAAGCTTTGGCAAAGTTTTTTTTCTTTCTGTTTATGCACATGTCCAGTCTTCGTGCCCTTTTGGTCCTTCAGTTACTTACCTGACCCATATCATTTTAGCAGGTAGAGCGGTAAACGTGAGGATTGCCCTGAAAAGCTGAATGGGGGTGCGCTAACAAACGCTTTCCTTATTGGAATAGTTTTCAAAAACTATTAAAGATTCTTTTTTTCTAAAATGTCCGACGATAAACCAATGAAAATTCTAAGATACAACACGGTAATATTTATTGGGGTGTTAGAAATTAATCTAGAGAGTGTTGAGGCCAGCAAGTACCTGGGAGTCACTAAGTACCTGGGAGTCACTATCACAGGTCTGCACACTGCGCTAAAACACGCCCGGGAATAGCATCGTCAGCATTGCTAGTTCTAGGCGGAGGCGAGCGATCAAAATTGCCGGAATTGAGGTAGGTGTTCAACATTATGGACAATTGTATTAGTATTTAAACCTTGTTTCAAAAATCGAAGAATATCATGTGCTAGCTAATTGACCAAAGCGACTATTCCCAAAATGTGGGCATCGACCATCTACGCATGTTTGAAAAATCCTTTCTGCCGTATGCAGTTTAATTGGGGGGGAAATCGCAATGTAGATGCTATATTTTTAAAATTCAGACCTTTACATTTCCCAGGCCATAGATATAGATGTCTGACGTACATATGCGAATTCTAGACACAAGTATGGTAAATTGAAAGTGATTTATCGCAAAAAATGCACGGCGATACAGGCGTGCAACCGGCACTGCAGGCGTAGAAAAAACTCATGGTGTATATATTCGTCGTTTTGAGAGATGCATATTTATGTTGTAGTATCATGTTATTATAATTATTGTTTAAATATACATTAAAGGGAGTACATCAGGCTTTTCAAAGGGGTCTTGGGGTCCGACTTAAAATTGACAAATAATTATATTTTCTATTTTAAAGCGCCTAAACATAATGAATAATCCTAAAAATGACCCCTTAGTTACAAGGAAATTCATTCTGTACAGTAATACGTGCTATCCTAGGTTACGCACCAGGGTTAATTTCAGCATTTTATGCCCGATTCCGTCCTAGCTATATGGTGTATTCGAAGTTTAAACCTTAACAATATGGTTCGAACATCATATTTTGATGGATATAAGTGTTTTATCATGAATTGGAACATTTTTATAATTTAAGATATTTCTAGAAAAATCCTGATGTACTCCCTTTAACAAACAATCGATAACATCTAAATATCACAACTTACCCGAAGAAAAAACATAATTGACATGTCAGTTCGGCACTTAAACAACCCCAATAAGAACGCCAAATTATATTGAATGTGTTCGAGGTTTAATGCAGCAACTACCGCGCTTTGAAAATATATTTTCTCCCCCGATATGTTTGGGATCGATTTGGTTTTGTTCATGGTGTTGTTGTTTTACGCAGAAGATACCAATATATGTAAGAAATTAGTTTTCAAAGCGTTGTGATGACGCCTAGGTAGACATTCAAATAACATAATCTGGTAAATTGAGTTGAAGCAACGTCAACGATATATAGCAATGTATTTTAGACGTGTTGTGACTGAGTCTATACACTGTATACAAACTGTATAGTTATTTGAGTGTGGAGTTTGTTAACTTGTTCCAGCGTGTTCATTAAACAGAAAAGGGTCTTATTTGAAATACGTATCCATGTCATTCATTACTGTGTCATTTTAAACCATATTCTTCGTCTGTTTTCTAAAATTTCAAGTCGGTTCATACTTTGCACCAAATATGTCGAGACCTCCGATTATTTGATTTTATTATTTCTTACAGTTTAGAGAACACCTCCCTTCAATTGGATTCGACCTCTGTGCCATTAAAATGAGCATCTCTTCAGTTGAATAAGACGACGGTCCAATTTAATTGCAATTGAAGTCGGTCTAATTCAATTGAACCTCTCATTATTTGAATGAGACCTCTCTTTAATTAAATTAGACCAAGGCTCAACTGTTTGAAAAGAGTTTCAATTATTATTTCAAGTTGGCGTTCCAGTAAGTACTATTATAATATGGTCAGAATATGTTCAATTAAAACAACTACACTGAACAAAAAAAGAAACTTCCGCATTTTAAGCTGTGATTTTCATAGGGTTGACTTTGTTACACTTTGTACACCAATCTAGATACAATTTCATCATTTTATACTTATCACTCAATCATTCTGTTCAATATTAATAATCATCAAAAACCAGAGTTAGTGTGTTGCTGCAAAACATGTTTTATTCAAATTGCGAAATCACTATATTTGTATTATAAAGGGAGGTAATCTGAAAATATTCATTCTTGAAAGTGTATGGCGCAAAAGTGAGTGAACAGAGGTCAGCTTACTTTCTCCGTCTTTTTGGTGCTGGGGTTATTTTCTGTTTATTTCAATAGAACAAAACTGTGTTAAATCAAAGTTTAAACCACAAGACCCGGAAATGCTGTTTAAACCAAAACAAGTGGAATAACTTTGCGTACACGTTTGATTCAAGGAAAATTGTTTTCATGACAGTGCTAGCCTTTTAACAAAGGCATTAACATATAAGACCAAACAAAATATATTTTCATTGTGTCTACATGTATGGGTAAAGTTGCGGAAGTTTCTTTTTTTTTGTTGAGTATATTTCGGCTAGCGCAGTGGATAGCACTTCGAAGTGTCTTGAAAGATTCCTGATTCGAGAGATTCCTGATTCGAGTCCTGGATGAGGTGTTTTTTTCCGAAAGCGTAAGATGTGAAATCATTTTTCGAAATGAAAACTTAACATATGTGACGTGCCTTTGCACAGTGACGGTGTGGATTACTACGATTATATCTTGTATTTATAAACGCATTACCGCCTATCATAAGGAATTGGCCTTAAATACAGGAATAATAACGGTAATCTTGAATGTAATAGACATTAAAATTTGTAATTCTATTTATGAATCTTTCTTTGTCTAAAACCTACTTGCATATAATTAAACCAAACGTACTGAACGTTTGAGTTTCTATAACATCTTCGTTATTCTACCATGCATATGTGAAGTATATATTCTAAAGCAATCGTGAAAATACAAGTTGTCTGACAATCTAACTATAACAATTGAAGACTTGTTGTGCAATCCTTCATGCATCATGGAGTAGATTTTTTTTTTATTACAGGTTAAAGTTTATGACAAAAGTTGCGCGCAACATGGTGTCTCGCCTAAGGTGACGTGTCCACCAAATATGTTTTTAATGAGAGTTATCTTGATAAAATCGAGGGTTTATGCAACATCAAGTACCTTTGTCTGCATTCAAAACGGTAGCCTTCATAGTTTTCCATAAAAGGAGCTAAATGCAAATATTGATGAATGGACAGACATTACCATTCCATAGACCAGATTCGGTCAAAAAAATAGACGCATGTCCATATTCATTATGCTAAATTTAGGCTTTACTTATAGACAGTGTCCCTTTAAAAAGTTAATTTCATTCGGAAAATTAAGCTATCCACCATTATAATTGGAAAGTATCATGTTACACAGAGGCTGTTTTTTTTGCCTTCACAAATTGACATTTTAATCTGAGTATATATCATATTTTATCATGAACATGTCATCACAAATTAATGCTGGTATCTGCTTGTGATGTAATGACATTTTTAAAGGCCATGTTTGAGTATAAAACTTTAACATGGCCCTTTTTCAAATCAGTATTCTATCAGAGAGGTTTAATCACAAATTTCTAAATCATATTTAGCATTTTTAAAGCATTTGTAAACTCTAAATTTGGCATGTAAATACATTAAACATTACTCTGTACATATATAACAAAACAATTGTATCATGTATTTATTTTCTGTACAAAACATTTTTGAACTGAATCAAATTAGATGATCTTTAATGGCTCATCAACACATTATAGGTTATTTACACCACTCCAGATAGAGGGGAATGATACATAGGAATCCAGGAACCTGCCCTACTCTTAGTATCAAATAGATTCCTAAGGTTCTTTAATGTTCTTGGAGGATAGACTCCAACACATGGGACAGCATGCATAACAACATATTTATTTTGAGTTTTATAAGCTCAAAGTAACAGTGTCCCTTTAAATAGAAGAATTCTTTTAGCATACTTGGTTGTTGTGTAATGTTTGTCAACAGTAAACATTGTAAGTGCTAAACCTTTAAATATCAAATTGTCTTTATTGTCATTGTCACTGAATCATTATTGTCATTAAAATCTTCTTTTTTTTTTAATAAATGAGTTTAACTAGAGAAAGATTTGTTATTTGTTTGGTTTATATTTTCCAATCATCAATTCACATTGAAATGTTCATCAAATAGGATATGTTTAGATGCCATGTAATTGCTGCAATTAATTGTTTGGTCTAAACATATTTATTTCCAGAATCTTTACACATTGGATATATAGCAATGAAAAGCCCAGGGCCCCGTTTTATAAAACATCTTACGACCATATTGATCGTAAATCAATTTCTTAAAATTACACTTTTCAAATAAACGTGATTTCATTTCATTTCCTTATGCATGTGATATGTCTGCACTAAGTGCACACATACTTGTCTACATTGAATGCTAGATAAAAACATGTGAACGTTTAAAGTTAGAGTCTTATCTAAGATGTTTAATAAAATAGGGCCCAAGTGTATGTGGTTTGTATAATTGCTTAAATGACCAGCTTGTCAACTTCCATTGTTTTTTTAATCTTAGCATATCAGAAAATGTCAGTGCATATTATAACTAATGTAATGTTCTCTGCTACTATGGGTCAATTCAGTGGCTGGAAGTTATTAAAATAACAAGAATTGTATCCGGTGAGTTTAGACATGAAATCTGTAACACTGTACTTCACAATGTTATATTGTTAAATGTAATAACATTTGGAGATGGTATATGTATTGTAAGACAGTACAAGTATTTAAGAGACCACTGACCTTGACACAGGGTCAGTTTAAGGCTGAACGTTATTGGAATAAGACGCCAGATTGAGACTCTAAGTCAGTTAAAGTCACTGTTTTTTTCCATCGCACAATTCATTAGTGGAACCAACTGTCATATTGTACTTCTACCGCAACGTCACTGGAGCCCTTCAGAGTGCCAACCAGTGATCGAACCAGTCATATACCGTGTATATAGTTTTAACCTGTACATAATCTGCCGTGTTTGCTCGCGGGCACGAACAGTATACGCGGGACTAATTACATTATTATACAAGAATCCAGTCCATATAACGGAAGAAGAAGAATACAATGTAACTTATCATGTTAGATACTTTAAACCTGATGTTAGTGTTCTTGTAATTATTCCTTCATTACTTCGTCCGTCGGATGGGGACGTAAACCGGGTGGTCCCGTGTATCGGTCTATCCTCCAAGCACGTTAAAGAACCATAGGAATCTATTCGATAGCAAGAGTAGTACACGGTTCCCGGATTCCTATGTATCATTCCCCTCTCTCTGGGGCGGCTCTAAATAACCTATACTGTGTTGATGAGCCGTTAAACAACATTCAATTCAATTCTTTCATTACTCGTGTATAATGTGTGGTTGAGTGGAGGCAGAAAACAGCGATCTGAGTGCCAACAAAAGAATGTGTAGGTTTGAAACCACCAATTATTTTCCACAATTGACACCGATGTTAAAATGTCACATATTCATGATTTGCTCAACTTAAACACAATTATGGATAATGCAGCAGTGTGATGTTCTTGTAGAAAAATAGTGTTCTACTTGAAAAAGTAGCAGTAAAGATGGGGTCACAATACCTAGTTTGTTTACAAAACCGGTCAAGGGTAAAGCTGTTTTTATTGCTCGCAAAATGTATGCGTAGATTCGAAATTTTGAAAAACTGCATCAATAATCCAGTTAAACCACTTCTTATAAATACGAGGGGCATTAAATATATTCTGTCACTTATGCGCTTCCGTAGAAGCCGCCTTATATTACAGCACTGAAAACTGGTGCATTTGAAGGCGATTTCACAAACTACGTACATGCAATATAGCGGTTTAATCCGATAACAATTGACGGAGATTATCCAGTTGAATTATGCGCACTCATGTATAGTGGCTATATTTCAATGCTATCATGAAAAGTGAAGAATTTACATTAAAGCCAGGGTTGCTTTAAAAGTACCTGCAAAAGAGCTTTATGCTGAACTGTGCCGTGTACATGGCAGTTCTGCCGTGACATTGAGAACGGTTTTTCGTTGGGCTAAGACGGGTTAACTTAGCATTAAAGACCGTAACCATCCTGGCAGGCCTGTTGTTGCAGCAACAAAGGAGAACATTGATGCTGTGAAGGCCATGGTAGACGAAGATTGGCGGTATACAGTTTCTACGATAGCTAATAGTCGTGGCATCTCAGAAGGCACAACTCATCACATTTTGACCAACTGTTTGAAATTAAAGAAGCTTTGTGCTAGATGGGTCCCCCATGTGCTGTCAACTGAACAAAAAGGCCAAACGCTTAAAATGTGCAAAAATCTTCTTAAAAAATATGAAAATTGTCATCCTAGAAAAATTTCTGAGTTGCTCACTGGAGATGAAATGTGGGTGTACTATTTTGAGTCCCAGCGGCGGATAAACAATAAACAATGGTTGGGTAAAAATCAGACAAGACCGGTTATTGCAAAACGAACAAAAAGCGCTAAAAAGGTTTTGTATGCAATTTTCTTTAATTCCAGTGGCCCTGTGGTACAAATTCCGTGCAAACAGGGAAAACCCATCACGGCCAAATTTTACAAGGACAAAGTTCTCAAAGTAGTCAAAAATAATTACAAGAAAAAACGCCCAAGTAAAGTTTTGAATGGCATCCAGCTGATTCATGACAATGCCTCAGGTCACCAAAGCTAAACTTGTGCAGTCTTTCTTGGAGCAAGAAAAAGTGGTACAGCTTGAACACTCACCTTATTCTCCCGACCTTAGTCCCTGTGACTTTTTCCTATTCCCTTCGCTGAAGAAAAAACCCTCTGGTAGACGCTATGCTTCCAGAAGTGCCCTTGGTGCCGGAATATTTCAGTGTCTCAACAGTATACCAAGGGGAAACTACTTTGCTGCGTTTACGTCATGGATAGCGCGACTCCGAAAGTGTGTATCTGTTCAGGGGGAGAAGGATTGTAATAAGAAGTTTTTTT
>JAWPHD010024858.1:0-18008 GCA_037043455.1 Cyrtodaria siliqua | reverse complement strand
TTCTGTTCTATACAACAGGACATAAACGTTGACTTGGGACATATAATCCACATTTGCCAAAATGTTATGCAGGTTATTGTCAATAATTTGTATATGATAAGCTCATAATAATAATTATATATTATAGATAGATACTTTAATTGACTTAAACTATTACATCTTTTCATCATCATATTACAAATATATGATAATTATAACATACACACACGTGACAGATATTAACATTGCAAATACAACAAAATAATCACTACGTTTTTTTTTCATACTTATTATTACATATTTAAACAATCAAAAACATACATATATTATGGTATGTCAATGACACACGAGGATGTTCTAAATAAGATATCTAGTGTTTTTTTTTAATCTGTTAAAATGGATTTAGATAGCCTTAATACAAGTGCATCGGACATGAATTTACTTAAACTAAGAATAATCTTTTTGTTTAATGACTGCAACAATTCCACAAATTTAAACATGCTTGGTCTAGTTGTGTAATTATTATACGACACATGCCATTGATCACATTATGTCGCACAGGAGAGGGTTTATTCTGTGAAGATAATGCGTTCTTCACACATCAATAATATCAAACATTAATAGCATGCAAAAACAGATGACTTAGTACTAATCTTATAATTAATAGCGAGCACAGCTCGCGTCGCTCCTATGGTATCATGCAGGCGAAAAGTAAACATACCCATCCATCCTTTTGAAAAGTCTTGGGTTATTTACGGCAGTTTATGGGCGACTTCAACCGTAAAGTAGCATATTTCGTTACGAAATTAACAAAATAAGCATTCGTAGAAATCATTAATAATGGTGGTTTCCAAGCAGAATGAGGTGAAAAAAACATTAAAAACCTTTCTCGAACCCGTCCAAAAATGACAATGAAATTGCATTTTGACCTATGTCGCCAAAACGGCCATTAACCGGAAGCATAGACCAAAGTGTTACCTTGCGCGTTGTTCATTGGCGAAAATTCGTCAACACATTTCAAAATTTAATAAAAGTATATTTAGTGTCGCAGAAATGTATATGTCTTGCTAACCGATTAGGATAAACAAATGATTTGGTTAAAAACTATCTTTCATTTGTTTATTTTCCCGCAAAACCATAAATGCAATCGGAATTCTTCGCAGATTTCCGTATTCGGCCGTCTACTATTGTAAGCCATTGACGGAAATCGACGAGGTTATTCCGTGTTCATTCGTGACAAACCCGAACAATCTGGCAATTTCCGGAAATGTTGCGGAAATTATAATACAATGACAAGACGTCATTGATTTACGTCATCATCGTATGTCTCACATTATGACGTATGGTCTGTTAGTCAACAATTAGTGAGCAAGGTGTTTATTACCGATCCATCTTTCTTTGTTTCTTTTTTCTTTCTTTCTTTCTTCCAATACTATTGACGTATTGTACACATACTTATGATTATCACAGTTTCGTTTCTCTGGATGAGTTTACCTGCAGGCTTTTTTACCAACGACTTTACATCAGTAGGGAAGAATGACATACTTTCACAGTAACTTTAACTATCGTACACGAATAGTTCTAGATCTAAGGGAGTGCGTTATCAATTCTCGAGACGTGAACCTCCGGGAGTCGAACCCCAGACTTCTATATCCAGAGGCAAGTAAGCTAACCACCCTGTCATCGCATCTTTTTTACCGCACAGTAACATTATGGTCCATTATGAAAAAATATAACTACTAGTATTTAGAACAACACCAGGTCTAGAGTGACTAAACGATGGTTAGGCCCAAGATGTTACTCACACTGACAGGGGTAGGAACAGCCTAATCATAATGATTAGACAATACGTATGCATCAATGTAACACACGTTGAAGACAAGACGTATATTAGACGTATATTCAAATAAAAAAAAGCTTAAGTCATATATATACATTTTTCGTAATGACATAACGTTGAAACCGTAATTACATGTTGTTCGGCAAAAAGGTATACGCGTGCATCACGGTTTATGTATATATAGCTTACATACACTGATGCAGTAGCAGCTTTTATGACGGTTGGTGATTCAGCCAATGTCGATCCAGACTGGATCATGACTAGATAGCCGTTCGAAGTTCGTTCCATGCCATATCTGTCCTGTCTGGGAACGAATTGAAATTTGACCGAAGCATTGTGGTGTACTGGTTAGAGCGTCTGCCTTGCATTTGGGAGGTCGTGGGTTCGAGTCCCCAGATACTTTAAAAATGGAACCCTTGCCTGACGAGCAAATAATGGGTAGTGCTACGACTGATTGACCAGTGTCAGAATAATGTGACTGGGGGTATCATGTCTACTACGGTGTGGTATTCCAGTGTGGCAGCACTATAAAGAAACCATTGAGTTCGCTGCTTCAAGAAGACATATCATCACATCACACACAAACACACAGATAAAAGTCCAGACTCAAGTGTGCCTATAATCGTCGAGCACGAAGCCTGTCGTAGGCGGACGGATTATAATCCTTAGAAATACACACACACACACACACAAACGAATTGAAATTTGTTGGGGTGGGATGTCACGATTCATAAGACACGTACAGTAGACTTGCACTAGACGTGAGAATCATGGCTCTTATGGTGGGATGATATAGGTACACGCCATAAGAGCTACGATTCTCGCAGCTAGACTTGCACATACCGGTGCATACATACGCAGCGGCACAATCAAACATGAACTGTGCTCGCCCTATAGGTTTAACCTATTTCATATTACCGAGCAGAGCTCGGCCGGCGGCCGACGATGATCGGCTAATAATACCGAGCAGAGCTCGGCCGGCGCAGCCGGCCGACGATGATCGGCTAATGATAACACATGTGCAAATGTTGAAATCGTACCTGGCTGGGCAAAAAAACTGTGTCGCACCGGAAGCGCCGCCATTGATGAAATTGTGTTCGGCAATTTCGGATTTTTTCCTTAAATCATCAGGGGATCAGTCTGTTTCACTTGGACGATTGTCTCTTTTCGTAGTTTGGAGTATTCGTACTAGTTCGGCCTAATCCCGTCACAAGTAGTTACGAATGAAGCGATATTCATTAAAAGAATGCTTATCATTAGAAGTTGTTTTATTATTTGTTATTGGTTGTCAAAATTAAACTAATTCAAAAATTCAAAATTCAAAATTTAAATTTCAAAAAATTTAAAATTCAAAAATTCAAAATTCCAAAAATTTCAAAATTCAAAAATTTCAAAATTCAAAAATTTCAAAAATTCAAAAATTCAAAATTTCAAAAAATTTAAAATTCAAAAATTCAAAAATTCAAAAATTTCAAAATTCAAAAATTTCAAACATTTCAAAATTCAAAATTTCAAATTCACAATTTTAAAATTCAAAAATTCAAAATTTCAAAATTCCATGAATAATTTGATTTAATAATAAAATAATTGTTGCCTTTTAGTTTCGGTCGATATGTGTTGTATTTATCGACCTGAGAAAAGTGATATCGACCGAGGCGATATCAGGTCGATAAATAGAGTTTAATAACCAGTGTTTTTGAGATACGGGAAATATCTCCCGAGGTAGAGAAATGGCCCCGATATAAGAACGAGTGAGATATTTTCAGTATCTCAAAAACACTGGTTATTAAACTATATATTACATAATTTAAAATGATTTTATTAATAATTCTAATGATTAATGCCTTTTTACACCAGGGAGATATTTCCCAGTAGAGCAAACGAGTAGATATAGCTTTTCTATTCCCAGTATTTCCTATACAAATCACAGACAAATATGTAATATATACACATATCGACCTCACTAAAAGGCAATAATTTTATAATATTGCTGACAACAGGGTTAGTCCAAATTTACCACAGTCCTGACATGACCAAACTTTAATACGAGAGGGAAATGATAAATGGTCAAGGGTGGGCCAAAGCTTGTGAGATTGAAACTGTGTCTTCCATTTTAGGCTACAACATCAATGTAACCTGAGTTTGGTGCAGAGCAATATCACATGTATTCTTTTTCAACCATTGTCATGTACAACCATTGACTTGCTTTTGAACAATAAACAGTTTCAAGTTCTAATAACGCTGATAGTAGTAAAAGTAAAAAGCGAATATCACCCACCGAAAACACGCATAGCAACAAGAGCAAACATAATTCAGAAAATTATATTAGTACACCATATACTAAACCAAATAAGGACTCAAATTCCAACTCTAATATAACCAATGACATCCAATCTTTATGTAGGAAACTAGGAATCAAAACCTCTTGAAAACGAAACACAGTCAGAATCAAAGAAAAGGGAAATGAGAAATAAACGGGAAAAAAGGTATATCAAAACATATCAAATAAATGACATATCAGAAGCTGCACCATTACAGAAAGATGAAAAATTCAACCTTGCTATGGATGCTATACTTGCCTTTGAAATAGAACAGATGTCGTACGTTTTTTCTAAATGCGAAATTTGTCTAGAAAGAAGAACTGAATTGAAAATGTTCAATGACACTGTTTGTAGTAGCTGCCAAAAAGATATGTCTGATACAAAATAATTCTCTCTGGAAAACAATATAAACCCATGAAAGGTGCCTCTTGAGTTGAAAGAGTAAAAATAAGATAATTTTCGAAATTTGGTTTTAAAAAAAATCACACCGTAAATACCTTAAATTTTACAATAAACTTCGTTGAACATCTATGATAAAGACGAAGCGTCTCCGTGGTCGAATGGTTAACGACGTTGCATTCTAAACCTTCACCTCTCATCGCTGCGGGTTCGAATTCCACTAGGAGCTCGATTTGTAAGTGAGGAAGTGTCGATTCTTACGGATGACGGGAGGTTTACAGTACTGGTTCTACCCAGGAAAAGTGGGTGGATGCCGCCAACACAAAAAAAATCGACCTTCATACTAGTATATAACCTTACATGTGTTGAAAATGACGTAGAACACCATACAAACAAACAAACTATGATAAAGATCGAGTTTGAGTTTACCACCTACCACAATTTAGAGGTGTGTCAAATGCCTAGGCCATTGCTTGGTCAGCTGATTTTGATGATCGAAATTATGAATAGTCAATTAAATTTACTCATATGTTGATTGACAAGAAACATAAGATAGGTTAGTATTTTATCACAACAATATAGCATAATTATTAAGAGTAAAATATTTGGTTTACAAGTTAAATTTTACATGCGATCCGATATATCATGTGGGTATTAATTTTAAGAGCTCTGCTCGGTCTTAGGCAGTGCCTAAAATTCATATTAACACATGTGCAAATGTTGAAATCGTACCTGGCTGGGCAAAAAAACTGTGTCGCACCGGAAGCGCCGCCATTGATGAAATTGTGTTCGGCAATTTCGGATTTTTTCCTCAAATCATCAGGCGATCACTCTGTTTCACTTGGACGATTGTCTCTTTTCGTAGTTCGGCTAATCCCGTCACAAGTAGTTACGAATGAAGCGATATTCATTAAAAGAATGCTTATCATTAGAAGTTGTTTTATTATTAGTTATTGGTTGTCAAAATTAATCTTATTCAAAAATTCAAAAATTCAAAAATTCAAAATTCAAAATTTTAAAAAATTTCAAAAAATTTAAATTTCAAAAATTTTAAAATTCAAAATTTCAAAATTTCAAAATTCAAAAATTCAAAAATTTCAAAATTCATAAATTTCAAAATTCAAAATTCAAAATGTTCAAAATTTCAAAATTCAAAATTTCAAAATTCCATGAATACTTTGATTTAATAATAAAATAATTGTTGCCTTTTAGGTTCGGTCGATATGTGTTGTATTTATCGACCTGAGAAAAGTGATATCGACCGAGGCGATATCAGGTCGATAAATAGATTTTAATAACCAGTGTTTTTGAGATACGGGAATATCTCCCGAGGGAAAGAAATGGCCCCGATATAAGAACGAGTGCGGAGCACGAGTTCTTATATAGGGGCTATTTCTCTACCGAGGGAGATATTTTCAGTTTCTCAAAAACACTGGTTATTAAACTATACTCGGTAAAAAAAAGTTATGGACCAGGGTATATAAAGTCATATAAAAACAAGAGGCCCAAGAGGGCCTGTGGACGCTCTACTGGCTAAAGATAAAGTTTATGCACAAGGGGCCATAACTCTTTCAAATATCGTTCAACCAGAACATGGTGATGACATAGGCAACTAGGCTTGGTACTGATTGTCCCTGACAAGTTTCATTGAAATCCAGCCAGAGATTCAGGAAAACTAGTCTGTACAAAGTTAGTGTATTAAAACTTTAAAAGGGCCATAACTCTGCCAAAATTCATTCAACCAGAACACGGCAATGATAGGTGCAACTAGGCTTTGTACTGATCATCCCCATCAAGATTCGTTGAAATCCAGTAAGGAGTTCAGAACAGACTAATCTGGTTTCTCTATTAAAACCTATAAAGGGCCATAACTCTGACAAAAATCATTCAACCCGAATATGGCAATGATATGCAAAACTAGGCTTAAAAATGATCATCCTTGTCAAGTTTCGTTAAAATCCAGCCAGGGGTTCAGGAAAACTAGCCCGGAAAATGTTTGTGTATCAAAAACCTTTAAAGGGCCATAATTCCACCAAAAATCTGTTAACCGGAATGCGACGATGATATGCACAACTAAGCTTGGTGCTGATCAGCCCTGTAACGTTTCGTTGAAATGTGGGGAGACGTTCAGGAGAATAGTCCAGACAAAGTTTGTGTATTAAAATCTTTAAAGGTCCATAACTCTGCCAAAATTCCTTCAACCGGAACATGGCAAAGATTTGCACAACTAGATCTGGAACTGATCATCCCTAAAAAGTTTTGTTTAAATCCGGCCAGGGGTTCAGGAAAACTAGTCAGGACAAAGTTTGTTTATTAAAATCTTTAAAGGGACATAACTCCGCCAAAATCATTCAACTGGAATGTAGTGACGATATGTACAACTAGGCTTGGTACTGATCATCCTTGAAAAATTTCAATGAAATTTGGCCAAATGAAGGCCCTTTCTTCTTAATGAGGCCAAAATATAGCATATTTCAGAAAATAAAATCAAGGGCAATAACTCCGGTGTAAATGGTTTAATCTGGCTGGTTTTCAAAATTGTCAGAGCTTTCATTGATAGTAACAATCTGGTAAAGTTTGGTAAAGATCGGATGAAAAATGAAGACCCTATCGTATTAACAAGGCAAAATATAGTATTTTTAACTAAATCAAGGGCCATAACTCCGCTGTTACTGGTCCAATCTGGCTGTTTTTCAAACTTGTCTGAGTTTTCATTGACAGTAACAATCTGGTAAAGTTTGGTAAAGATCGGATGAAAAATGAAGACCCTATCGTATTAACAAGGCAAAATATAGCATTTTTAACTAAATCAAGGGCCATAACTCTGCTGTTGCTAGTCCGATCTGGCTGTTTTCGAACTTGTCCAAGCTTTCATTGATATTAACAATCTGGTAATTTTTGGTAAAGATCGGATGAAAAATGAAGATCCTATCTTCTTAACGAGGCAAAATATAGCCTTTTTTAACTAAATCAAGGGCCATAACTCCACTGTTACTAGTCCGATCTGACTGGTTTTCAAACTTATCTGAGCTTTCATTGATATTAACAAGATGGTAAAGTTTGGTAAAGATCGGATGAACAATGAAGCCCCTATCATCTTAACGAGGCAAAATATAGCATTTTGAACTAAATCAAGGGCCATAACTCCGCTGTTACTAGTCCAATATGAAATGGTCTTCAAACTTGTCCGAGCTTTCATTGATATTAACAATCTGATAAAATTTGGTAAAGATCGGATGAACAATGAAGCTCCTATCGTCTTAACGAGGCAAAATATAGCATTTTTAATTCAATCAAGGGCCATAACTCCGCTGTTACTGGTCCGGTATGGCTGGTTTTCGAACTTGTTTGAGCTTTCAACGACATTAACAATGTGGTGAATTTTGGTAAAGATCGAGTGAAAGATGAAGGCCCTATCGTCTTAACGAGGCAAACCTTAGCATTTTTAACTAAATCAAGGGCCATAACTCCGCCAATACTGGTCCAATCTGGCTGGTTTTCGAACTTGTCCGAGCTTTCATTAACATTAACAATCTAATAAAGTTTGGTAAAGATCGGATGAACAATGAAGCCCCTATCGTCTTAACGAGGCAAAATATAGCATTTTTAACTAAATAAAGGGCAATAACTCCACTGTTAACAGTCCGATCTAGCTGGTTTTCGAACTTGTCCGAACTTTCATTGATATTAACAATCTGTGCAAGTCTGGTAAAGATCAAATAATAAATGAAGGTGCTAGAGTGTTCACAGGGCTTAATATGGCATTTTTCAGCAAACCAAGGGCCATAACTCCGTTGAAATTATTTTGATCTTGCCGTTTTTCTAAACTTGTTCAAGCTTTCATTGACATAAAGACACTGGCAAAGTTAAGTAAAGATCCGATTAATATTAAAGGCCCTAGAGTGTTCACAAGGCAGAAAATAGCATTTTTCAGAAAAAACAAGGGCCATAACTCCGGTGTTACTGATCCGATTTAGCTGGTTTTCAAATTTGTTCGAGCTTTCATTGATATTAACAAGCTGTGCGAGTTTAGTAAAGATCAAATAATAAATGAAGGTGCTAGAGTGTTCAGAAGGCAGAAAATGGCCTTTTTCAGAAAAAACAAGGGCCATAACTCTGGTGTTACTGACCCAATTCAGCTGATTTTCGAACTTTTCCAAGCTATAATTGGTATTAACAATCTGTGCAAGTTTGGTAACAATCAAATAATAAATGAAGGTGCTAGAGCTTTCACAAGCCAGAAAATAGGAATTTTCAGAAAAAACAAGGGCCATAACTCCGGTGTTACTGATCCGATTTGGCTGGTTTTCGAACTTGTCCGAGCTTTCATTGATATTAACAATCTGTGCAAGTTTGGTAACGATCAAATAATAAATGAAGGTGCTAGAGTGGTCACAAGGCCTAATATGGTATTTTTCAGCAAAACAAGGGCCATAACTGCGGTGAAATTATTCCGATCTGGCTGGTTTTCGAACTTGTCCGAGCTTTTATTGATATTAACAACCTGTTAAAGTTTGGTAAAGATCGATTTAAAAATGAAGGCCCTATGGTGGTAACAAGACAAAAGTTAACGACGGACGACGGACGACGGACGGACGGACGGACGACGGACAACTCGTCATCCCATAAGCTCTGCTGGCGGCCAGTAGAGCTAATAAAACTAGTGGACAAAATTTAAGTATCTTTTTTTAGTAACCAAGGTCTACCCTACCCGGTTAATTTGGTACCAGAAACATTAAAGATTTGATTTTAAAAAAATATCGCGAACACACAAAGGGTCTGTAAACAATGTTGCAAAGTCCATACAAAGTAACAGTTACGGACACATTCGAGTAACCAATAAAAAGATTATTATTTTTTCGCAAACTTTCATTGTAAACGATAATTATTGTTGATTGTTGATCTATTGTGAATTATCAACTGAGATAATAAGGGTTATGGTCGAATGTCATGGTTCAGCAATCATTGTACGGGTTCGAACACTGCCATGATCCAAAACTTCTTTTACAGAGTATATATATTACATAATTTAAAATGATTTTATTAATATTTCTAATGATTAATGCCTTTTTACACCAGAACGCCAAGACGACGTTACGTCATCCAAGATGACGTTACGTCATACAAACAAAACAAGTGGAACCGGAACTCTTCGTTAATTTCCGTAATCGTTATTTCCTAGTGGCGGAATCTGACGACGACTACCGTAAAACAATCGGAACGTCATTTGGCATTCCCGCCACTGACGCAAAAGGCCGAACAATGTTCCGTACTGGGAAATATCTCCCACTGGGCAAACGAGTATATATAGCTTTTCTATTCCCAGTATTTCCTATACAAATCACAGACAAATATGTAATATATACACATATCGACCTCACTACAAGGCAATAATTTTATAATATTGCTGATAACAGGGTTGGCATGGAGGAGTTAGTCCAAATTTATCACAGTCCTGACATGACCAAACTTTAATACGAGAGGGAAATGATAAATGGTCAAGGGTGGGCCACAGCTTGTGAGATTAAAACTGTGTCTACCATTTTAGGCTACAACATCAATGTAACACGAGTTTGGTGCAGAGCAATATCACAGGTATTCTTTTTCAACCAATGAAGGAGAATTGTCATGTACAACCATTGACTTACTTTTGAACAATAAACAGTTTCAAGTTCTAATGACGCTAATAGTAGTAAAAGTAAAAAGCGAATATCACCCACCGAAAACACGCATGGCAACAAGAGCAAACATAATTCAGAAAATTATATTAGTAGATCTACACCATATACTGAACCAAATAAGGACTCAAATTCCAACTCTAATATAACCAATGACATCCAATCTTTATGTAGGAAACTAGGAATCAAAACCTCTTGAAAACGAAACACAGTCAGAATCAAAGAAAAGGGAAATGAGAAATAAACGGGAAAAAAGGTATATTATCAAAACATATCAAATAAATGACATACCAGAAGCTGCACCATTACAGAAAGATGAAAAATTCAACCTTGCTATGGGTGCTATACTTGCCTTTGAAATAGAACAGATGTCGTACGTTTTTTCTAAATGCGAAATTTGTCTAGAAAGAATAACTGAATTGAAAATGTTCAATGACACTGTTTGTAGTAGCTGCCAAAAAGATATGTCTAATACAAAATAATTCTCTCTGGAAAACAATATAAACCCATGAAAGGTGCCTCTCGAGTTGAAAGAGTAAAAATAAGATAATTTTCAAAATTTGGTTTTAAAAAAAATCACACCGTAAATACCTTAACTTTTACAATAAACTTGGTTGAACATCTATGATAAAGACGAAGCGTTTCCGTGGTCGAATGGTTAACGACGTTGCATTCTAAACCTTCACCTCTCATCGCTGCGGGTTCGAATTACACTGGGAGCTCGATTTGTAAGTGAGGAGGTGTCGATTCTTACGGATGACGGGAGGTTTACAGTACTGGTTCTACCCAGGAAATGTGGGTGGATGCCTTCAACACAAACAAAATCGACCGTCATACTAGTATATAACCTTACATGTGTTGAAAATGACGTAAAACACCATACAAACAAACAAACTATGATAAAGATCGAGTTTGAGTTTACCATCTACCACAATTTAGAGGTGTGTCAAATGCCTAGGCCATTGCTTGGTCAGCTGATTTTGATGATCGAAATTATGAATAGTCAATTAATTTACTCGAATGTTGATTGACAAGAAACATAAGATAGGTTAGTATTTTATCACAACAATATAGAATAATTATTAAGAGTAAAATATTTGGTTTACAAGTTAAATTTTAGATGCGATCCAATATATCATGTGGGTATTAATTTTAAGAGCTCTGCTCGGTCTTAGGCAGTGCCTAAAATTCATATTATTAATGATTGAACAAATACAAAATTTGCAGAAAACTAGCGGGACGAACATATTGAATGTTGTTATTACACTCCCACACCGCATGTTATGTGATAAATGGAAGTATGCGACACAACAAACAGGTACAGGTAAAAGGGTACCGCATTGGAAATGCTAGTGACCTTTACTGCGGGTCTAAACCAAGCTCTACGGTGTACCAAACCTCACTTTAGGTTCCGATACAGGTTATAATAGCGTAAATGAGTCTCCATTGCCCTTCCATAGTAAAGTCAGAATGTTGACAACCTGTTAAAAACTCACACCTGGTTAGAATTCTGGGAAACTTACTTTATCATGCAAATAAACATGTCTGCTATTAAACATGAACAAGGAAATAGGGGGTTTAATACCTTCTAAGAAACATTTCTTCAGTTGTATACTAACACCGGGTCAAAGCTATGTTTACACCTTGCAATATCGTACCTTGTCTACTTTCACTTCTGAAATTTTATATCAAAAACTGTCAAAAACATGATGAGCTACCTTTTCAAATATCAACAACATGTCCAGAATACAGTTACAGCCAAATATTAACAGGAAATTGCACTAAAAATAGGTTTTAAAGAAAAAAAAAGATTAACACTCTTTAATACAGATCTACTTTCGATGCACCAGGCAAGCACATCCGGCTGATTTAGTGGAATTAAACCTAGAGGCCGAGCTCGAACTGTCGGTAGCTCGGTGGATTTGTAACCGGAGGCCCCTGGATCAATCATCCGTGGTGCCACTGAGTTTCGTCGGTGTGTTCTTGGGCAAGCCACTTTCCCTTAGCCTCGTCCCTCGGATGGGGACGTAAACCGGGCGGTCCCGTGTATCGGTCTATCCTGCGAGCACGTTAAAGAACCATAGGAATGTATTCGATAATAAGAGTAGGGCACGGTTACCGGATTCCTATGTATCCTTCCCCTCTCTCTGGGACGGCTCTAAATAACCTATACTGTGTTGATGAGCCGTTAAACAACATTCAAACAAATTTAATTCGAACAACAATTCGAACAAGCGCAATAGGATTTCCGTAACTGTCAGTAGTTACCAGTTATGGACAACGACGAGGACGTTCCGAATGCAATTGGAACTGTTTATAGGGCAAGCAAATTTTATATAAAACTAAAATTTAAACATAATTTGATTAAATCATTAATTTCCCCCTCACACGAACCTTTGTTTCGACGCAGATCATAATCCTCATGGTGATTCTTTGATCAATGCTTAACCCTTAACCCGCTACATATATATAATGGACTGTTCTTTCTTTGTATTAACACCATTCCATTTATGTGATAAAGGGGTGTTTTGGGGGAAATGACTGATCAGCAGCCGGACATTGTAAACCCTAATCGAGTTACTCTCAATCCGATCTGGATTTACAATGGACGCACAGGCTATTATAGTTATGCTTAGCGGGTTAAGGGTTAAGACCTAAATGTCCATACAACTCACTACAGCTGGTGTCTGACCGAGAATACTCACTACAGCTGGTGTCTGACCGATACAGCTGGTGTCTGACCGAGAATACTCACTACAGCTGGTGCCTGACCGAGAATAAAGAAATGACCTTCTGGTGGAAACTAGGATATCATGTCTGAGTCAGATCCATACAAAACTGATGTCCAATATTAATATGAATATACAATCTCACAGTTCGGTTATCCTGTATGACTCAATGTTGTTTAAGGAACGAGGGTAATGACATTGAAACTTATATCTCAAGAGAATAACATCGGCATTCTATAACTACGTTTGTTTCCGATTCATTGTCGAAATGTCAGTTATGATAAACACTTTGACCTTAACATATAAGTAATTTAATGCCGTAATTCTTCCATTTTCGTCAGTAAACCATTGACTGCCGGGTCAATGGTTTGCTGAATTCGCATTATTTGAATTTAGAATAATCACACTTTTTTCCGTTTCATGAGTACTTAATTTATTTTTGTTCAACCTAATGATACAACAATCAAAAGGCGTCTGACATAATGAAATACACTGATTCCAACCTGACTACAACATCAAAAGCTGTCTGACTAAACCCCCAACAATTTGGGCTATCGCAAACTAAATTTTTCAAAAAAAAACTATTTTAAAGTAAGATTATTTTCCATTAACAAACAACTTCTTTGTGTGAATATAACACAGAAATAAGTAAATAAATAAATATAGGTGTCGAGAAGACAAACAAGAACGTCTCATGAACCTCTTGGAAAGTGTGCTAATGGACCAAAACCATTGGACAAGGATTGCATTAATAAAGGGGCAAAAGTCCCTACCCTGGTTGGGAGAAATTGGAGGTGTGTCTTTATCAATTACACCAGCTATGTAGCCTGTCAGTTATAGTGAATGACTCATGTAAACAAATCTCTCTTCAAGCAGCCGACAGAAAACTGTTGTTAGATATCAGCGAGGAGTAAAGGTTTTTAATCCAAGACTCCAAACTACATAATTTCTGTTTATTTTATTGGAACAGTGACAATTTATTCATGTTTTACCATGCATATTTTTTATTGTATTGTCATCTATATACTATCCACTGCACCGTGTATAAATAAAACAGAATTGCTATGAACTTTTATACAAATGTAATGTGATGACTTAAGCCAGCACATATTTCACAAGTTATCAGTGTTTATGGTCATACTACACCAATTCATTTTCCATAGGTCTACCTTATAGCTCTAAGCTCTGTACTGAGTTCCCTAATGTAGGAAGCTATATTTTTTATTACTTGTTTTGAAAGACCTATCTTAGTTTTATCAAAATAACATACAGAAGCCATACATTGAGTATGTTTTGAAAAAGCTGTTTGGGTCGGATGGTGCTGACCCACCTACTTGAATTGAATTGAATTGAATGTTGTTTAAATGTAGAAACATGAGGAAAATGTAAAATATACTTCTTTCTTTGATTATGCAACACATTATGAATACATTGCATAAATGTATGATTTAACCTTTATAAGTACTCTTCAAAAGTTGGATTTTAATTCTTTAGCAAGATTTTTTGGTTTGATTACCTTGACAACCAATCAAAATTAAGAGATTCTGTGTAATAGCTCCGAATTTACCCTGGAACTTTTTCCCTGCCCGCTGATTGGTTGGTAATTGGTGTAGTCCGATCTAAAGAATGAAAATTAATTGCCAATAATAGTTGGTCTGGAGAAACAGGCTTTATTTACTGCAGTACACAATATATGGTATAATTTGGACATTTATTGTGGTAGGAATGCATTTTCAAAAATGAAACATAACAACTCATAACTGTACACCTTATTGTTAGGAATGGCTGAACATGATGGAGATAATAAGATAAGGAATTACATCTTATATAGGCCTAGTTATGATTAAGGAACATATACATCTCTGAGCCTAAGGAGGGATTATTCAATTTTCATAGGTGGTGTATAGAAGTGCATTGTGATGCTACTGATTCTGGTGAGTTTCTGATTCTGATGTGAAAAGAAAATGATAAAGATGAATTGTTATATGGAACACATGAATAGTCACAGATTCAAACATCCCATCTCAGTGTATTGCTATGGAGGTTTATACACAAAACTACTGCCAATCTCCATGTCATAGTGTGTGTCGTCTGCTGTAAACACTACCACGTGTATTTGTGTTCATTTTTCAGTTCATAACCCCACAGGCTCCTCCCCTATATTTTCAAATATGTGTCAGTTGGGTTTAACAAATTATTTGAAACTAGGAATAAGAGATACTTTTTCAAAATTTCTTTTTTACTTATACAATTGTTTAATATCAAACTACTTCTGTGCCAAATATTGACATTTTTTATGAGGTGGAATTTTCAATATTTTGAAAAAGGTGTCCCTGATTTAACTATGTACAAATTTAAATGAAAAAACCTGCCCCAGCTCCATCTAGTGGCTTTTATACGGAGTTGGGCCTTTAACTATGGGAAGCCATAACCGTCAAGATGTAAATTTTTACAAACCATTCAATGACAGGCCATTTAATTCAACGTGAAGTCATTTGATGACGTACATATTGATTCGATGCGACGTGTAAACTCTTCGTTACAAAGTGAATTGATACGGTAATGCAAATAACTCGAAGGCACTCGGTAGTTAACACGGGATTGACAGATACAGACTACTGTATCTTGTATTTTACTCGCCAAGGTAAAGTAAAAAACACAATCAATTCTACTTGTATGAAATTGTCTGATATTAAATGACGTGGGCGACAAAACATTACATTAGTTTTGACAAAACGCTATTAAAAATGACAATCACCAATCAAAAAAAGAAATTATTTGTCTGACTCAAAAGGCGATATTAAGTAAAGCATTGTTTATGTAACATAATTACACAGCATCAGCATTTCCTTAGATGCCCATTACGTGGGGGGGGGGGGGGGGGGGGGGGTTTAAACGTGTTTTATTGTTGAAATATCTGTTATAAAATCCTGCTTATATAAGCTTTCCCATCGGTTAGTGGAATTAAGGCGGGAACACGTAATGCGGATGTAGGATTCAGCAACTTGAGCTGGCTCTCATTTAGTTATAATTATTTTACTGTATTAGTAACCTTCTTCAGATCAACTTCGTCAGGGAAACTAAAACTGACAGAACGGGGAATCAGTGATATGATATTAGATACCGTAAAACTTCGGATTGCTTAAACCTCCCAAAATAGAATGTATTACAAAGTAGCCTAATAATTTGACCGATATATGTTAAGGTATTAAACTGTGCATTGACAGAGCATATAAGAGATGAATTAAATCAACAGCTTTGCTTTCCTTTTTCACTTTTGGATGATTAATTGATTATATGAACCTCATGTGTCTTATCCTTATATAAAAGCACATGTAATCTATGTTTATCAATCAGCTTCCCTTGTTAACCGTGTCAAACACAAATTTCATATTCTATGGTACGTGCACGTGTGTAATACAACCTGGAACGATGTTGATGCTGGGCGTCAAACACATTAAATCTATAACACTACGCACATTATTTTAACTGAAGATATTTCATTTATTATAAAATACAACTGGTATAAAAGTCAAACAATAAATGTCACAGAACAGTCAGAGTCAGCCAAAAGCCTCGTTAAAATTAAAATACTAACTCGTTTCATAAATCGTAATTGGAATTTTATTTTCATTGAGATCATAATGTGAAAGACGTGCTGCTCATATTGTGCTTTTAAAGGGAATGTAGCGACACAGCCAAACAAGCTCTATTATTGAGGGTCATGAAAATCTTGGGAAAAGGTGAACGAATTATTAAAATCAGATGATAAACAAAAAATATATGACCATTTAAAGGTTGTTCTAAATCGAAAATGGGAGCCGCCATTTTTAGAACTATGACGTCATAGTTCCATATTACCATATATGGAATATTGATAAATATCATTTAAAACGAAGAAAATCACTGCAAATGAATGAATATTTTTGCTGGTCATATAAAGCATTACTCCCATTAAGTATTACATATTTTTTATACAGTTGTTGTAATTTTTTCCCATATAAATATAAATTTTCATATTTATCAATATTCCATATATGGTCATTTAGAACCGTGATGTCATAGCTCTCAAAATGGCCACTTCCATATCCGTTTCAACAGAAACTTCAAATGATCATATCTTCTTTGTTTATCATCCGATTTTGATAATTCTTTCACCCTTATTTCATTATTTCAGAACTCTCAATAATACAGATGTTTGGCTGTGTCGCTACATACCCTTTAAAGCAGCTATCCCGCCAACAACAGCCAACTTTTACAATACATTTACACCTACAGACGGCAAGGTATATCTATTTATCATGCAGATGTGCACTAAGGGGTGACCTAATACATTTTGTTTTATAGGCAAGTTGACCAATAAAGCAAATCAATGCGGAATCCCTCGGCGTTCATTGTACGTAACGTTATCTGACGTCATGCACGTAACGTTGCCTGACGTCATAAAACAAACAAAAAACAACATGGACGTCCTCGATAAGCGTAACATTCTGAGAAATAGGTAATAATCGTAATTCATACAGAAAATGTGGATAATCTACATGATAAATAGCCTCGCCATTCTTCGTTTTCTAAGCCTCGCCTAATAAACTTGATAGTAAAAGGCACTGACATAATATTCTCTATATATTTTCCCTCTTTTTCTGTTTAGAGTTCCTCTCTAAAATATTTACAAAAAATAAATAAAATATTGGATTGGAAATTAATTTGTAGTGTAACTTTGGCGTTAGTTTGCATCACAAGTCTAAGTGACATGCTTTCTGTGGAAAAGAAAATCGAATATGACAACATTAGGGGCTGCATAATCTGCTTTGCATATGAAGCGGACTCGGAAATGCGATTCCAAATGTCGGAGTTAAAATTAATATCTGACAGAACGTATATGGCTTGCGATCAGACATTTGCACAATATCGGCATAATCTAGTTTAAAGGATGAGGTCATTAACAACCATAAGGATATCTCAGACGAATACACATGTGGCACGTTTGGACGTTATTACTCGAAATTTAGTTTGTAAAAACCAGAATGATGTATTTTATTTTTATTTTTTATTAAATCAT
>JAWPHD010024857.1:0-18009 GCA_037043455.1 Cyrtodaria siliqua | reverse complement strand
CTAACTTCTTCGCTTGCTGCCATGTTCTAGCTTTTATATATATATTTTTTAATGATTTTCAAAAATTGATCTGACACGTAATTTCAAACGGTGCGTAGTAGAAAGTAATACGCTATCGGTTCACCGGTGTGATACGTACATTCCGATTATATTTTTTATTGATAATAAACCCCACTTTTATAGAAACGAATACTATTTCATATACTTGTCAGAACATTTAAAGTGCACAACACATATATTGTATTAACACTAATATAACAACGTTAACATGTTAAATGGTAAATATAAATAGTGAAGAATGCAAAATTTCCACCAAGGTTGTTAGTTAAAACACAATATGCATTATATACATATAGAAATATCCATATATGCTAATCAGAGATCCGGAGCGAATGTTGGATAAATACCCTAAACAAAATAACAAATCCGGGGGGATAAATTTCATATAAAAGGGCGACTGTCTAGTCACAATATTCACATGCGCGTCTTCGTTCTCTATTGTTGTTTGTTTGTATAGTGTTTTAAGTCATTTTCGATTTTTTGTGGTGGAGGCAGACAACCCACTTTTCCTGCTGTAGAACCAGTACTGTACACCTTCCGCCAACCGTAAGAATCGACACTTCCTCATTTACAAGTCGAGCTCAAAGTGGGAATCAAACCTGCAGAGGTGATAGGCGAATGTTTACAACGCAACGTCGTTAACCATTCGGCCACGGAGACGCTATATCTTCTCTATTGTTGTAATGTATACACAAATTAATTGATAGTTATTGTTTTCCATGGAAGAGGCTATTTTTTTTTTAACTTTTTGAAAACTAGGCAATTATGTATGTAGGTGTGGGGCGGAGTTTTATTTACTGGTACGTCGTTTCTTTTCTCGTTAATATTTTAATTATAATTATCATATAGCTAATAGTAACACACAAGATATAATAAGTGGATATTGTGGTCTCCAAAATATTTAAAATGTTTGTTTGTTTTCATGGTGTTTTACGTATTTTTAAGCACATGTTTGGCCATATATAACGGTCGATTGTTTTCGTGGTGGAGGCAGACCAGCCCATTTTTCCTGAGTAGAACCCTACTGCATACCTCCCGCCATCCAAAAACAACAACATTGTACTTCATGTTGATGAGCATGTTAAATTAATCGTATTTTATCTTCAAACGAGATATTTGTTGTACTGATGCACTTTTTTTCACTGGATGTGTCTCCCTTTCGTTTTGTTTTCCAGTTTCATGAGTTGTCTTACTGTTTGGCTTGATGCAATAGGTAGCGTGCGAATCGAATTTGAGTTTGTAGATATCAATACACTAGTTTGTAGACATGTTCAGTTGCATTATGGGATTGAATTGGCATTGAAAATGTAAACAAACGCAGTATTTTTACGATAGTTAATTTGCTTCAATCTTTAAGTTACATTGTTATCACTGCTTTAAAACTCTGATAACTTTGACGGCATGTTGCTGTATGTTAAATATATGTTTATTTCATTTATTACATGAGTTATAGCGAAACATGTATGGTATATGATGTTATTACATTTCTTCTAAATATCTTTGTCTTTCATACTTGTTTAATTAAATGATATACTGTAGTAGTATGTACCGAAATAGTTAATTATATTTGTCTTATACGCTCAACTGACTGAAATCTAGATACGTTTGTAGATGTATATGCGCTGGTTTTTTGAATTTATGCAGTTTGTCGATGGTAATTTTGCTATAAGCGCTAGTATTTCGATGGTTTTGGTGACTTTTTAAAACTGTTACTTTTCTTATTTTCTCGTAGTATACGAGTGTATTCATTATTTAGACAAGAAGTAGCCATGCAGTTTCTATAAATATATATATAGACATTAACTGCCAAACAACAGAGAAAGTAAAACATATATTAATAAGGTAAACGTTTTTGCAATCTTCATATAATTCAAATGTTGTTTTTTCTACTAAGATCGTAGCAAACTGTGCAGTCCTAAAAGAAACAATGTTTGACTAAAAAACATGTCCATGACACACATCTGCCCCGATTTCGCGCTTTCAGTCACATAATGGTAGTAGGTGAAGGTTAATTAATTTAATTATTTTTGGTAGGAACGTGTTGCTCTCATGAAGTGTTGAAACCTCTAAAGCTGTTATTGTGTGAGAAATGGACTAAATAAGCAAATTATTAACAGTAGTTCAATGTTATTTACATTGATGTAAGCATATATGAACATTGAAAGCTATAGGCTTTTGTTGTCTGAAAAAAATGGACTTCATCACAGACTTTAATCTAAAACTCGAACGTATAAATTAACACAGTCCAAAAGTTAGGACAATGTCATTGACATACAATGCCATTGACATTGACATGCTTTTGGTATGAACATGTTGCTCACATGGTGTGTGTGTGAAACAGACTTAACTAAAAGTTTATATATAAAATATGAAGGTACGTACGGACGTACTATCGGAAAAGGGTAACACTTTCGTGTCGGGTCATAGTTAAATTATACAAAACACTACTTGTGTCTTACAATGAAATGACTAGACGAAATATTTTTGCAAATGTGTAATCTTATGCCTGAAATGGCTGGCGCTATGTTTGTTAGTTAAGTTGCATTATTCTCAGTTAAACGCTTGAGTTTCTGTTTGAGAAACATTGGCTTCATCTTCCTTGGTCCCGTTTAAAGCATAGAAATCCATATATGAAAATATGGATATATTAATTAAAAATAATTGAATAACTCACATAGGCTACAGTAAGGCTACACATGATTATTTATTTATATATGCATGTATTATAATGAATGAAGTTATAGCTTGCATATGAAGCACACAACATTTATTTTATTTCATAAACCAGTTGCATAACAAAAAATAATCAGTTAAGTATCTATAAAATATAATGTTACTGTATTTAATTCTTCAATATGTTACTGAAGATAAGTATGTGTAAATTCTTATTTAAATGCGTCTCGTAAATAAACCTTGACATACCATGCATATTCATGAGCTCATAACTTTAACAAACACTAATTTAAACAATTAATACATAGAGGCGACCGGTAATTGTTTTAATTTATAGATATCCATGAAATATGAAGTATGTAGGGCAAATGGTTGAACTTAACAAAATAAATTAACCACAAGAAAATGGGCGGAGGAATGGGTAAAGGGTTGAGCGACACATTATATACCCTGACACTTTTCGTTAATACGTTATAAAATGATGAAACATTTTTTTACCGACTGTGACTTTGAACATAGGTGAGCTAAATGTTAATATTTACCCCTATCAGAAAATGCGCTAATCTAAAACAAACCAGCGCCCCTACATCGAAAAACAAGCGATTAACTTCAACAAACACTCACTTCTACAATCTAAATCAGACAAAATATATATTTTGGCTTTAACATTTACTTTTGAGGCCAACATCTAAAAGAAACATACAATTGAACTGATCAAACAAATGTATTTTGATGAAATTTATGGCGGTAAAGTAGATATATACAAGTTCTTACCGTATAAACCGTCTGATAATTTCCACGTCGTAAACTCGATGTGGTCACTTGAAAGTCCGGTGCATTGTGTACATGCCACACACAGACATGCAGTGTTCATTTTTATGGAGAATACGTTTGTAAAATCACGATTATTTGCCAAATATGGGTTTCCACATCTACAAACCATCATATGTATGTCTACAAACTAGCGTGTAACTCAAATTCGATTCGCACTTTACCTACATTGAACATTGTGTCATGTTTTAATTGTGTTTTCCATTGTTTAATAAGTTAGGAAATATTTTATTATAGTGACATCAGTATAACAATATAGATAACACATTTACAAGAACACCAATATCCTATAAGTGACTGATGTAATCGATACATTTAAACACAGACCTAATTACAAATTATTATTAATATGTCTGTGATTTAAAAGTAAACATATGTTAACAGTTTAATGCGAACGATGCAATACGATATCGGTTTAACACAGTGTGAATTGTGTTTTCATTGTTTAATAAGTTAGGAAATATTTTATTATAGTGACATCAGTATAACAATATAGATAACACATTTACAAGAACTGTTACAAAAACAAACAAACAATAAAAAAAAAATGACACCAATATCCTATAAGTGACTGATGTAATCAATACATTTAAACACAGACCTAATTACAAATTATTATTAATATGTCTGTGATTTAAAAGTAAACATATGTTAACAGTTTAATGCGAACGATGCAATACGTTATCGGTTTAACACAGTGTGAGTTTATAATTAATACTTTAGTTTTATCGATAATAAACTCCCTTTAATACACACGAAACTTATCAGTATTTACATAACTGGCATAACTGGCATAATACTTAAAATGCACCAGACGTATATGATTTCATTACAATTTTAACAAAGTTGAATATCAAATGGTAATTTTAAACTTTGCAACATGCAAAATTTCCGCCCAGGTTGTAAGCGAAGCTGTACCATTCAATATACATATACAACTAGTCTACCAATGCCACGTTGAGATCCGATGCGTATGTTGGATAAATACCCATAGCTAAACTTCAAACAAACAAACAAAACTCCAATCCAAATGGGCGACTGTCAAGTCACAATATCCACATGCGTGACATTGATCTCTTTTGTTAAAAGGAAACATACACTAATCGTCTGTGTTTGTATAAAGGTCTGTTTTTCGGATAAGAAATTCGGGAAATTGGTCCATGATGGAGTTGATACGGTGCAAAAATCGACTTCTAGAAAGTCAAAACAGTGTTTTTCGATTTACCAGTTTATTATAGGCAAACTGTTTGCATTTTCCAAAAAAGCTTCACATGTGTCCAAATAATGTTTAGATCTTACCTGCAACATTGATATAATATACTATCTGTCTGTGATATGTTTACATTTTGGTAAGGGTCATATACCACTATTTCATTTTCTATAGGCCTCCATTATAGCCTTTTGGCCTACAACACCTATTCCTATATCCGAACGGATGATAAAACCTAACTTTTGTTAAAGAAATATGTTAGAGACACTCAGAAATGACCAGCAAATTGCGGTAATGCGATGCTTTCAGCCTCTAATATTTCACTGAAGGTGGCCACCTCCAGAATGGCAGTCAAGAAATTTTACTTTTTGCAAATATTCTCTCAGTACAATTGTATCCATAAAAATGCAAATGTCAGTCAAATATCCTAAATCAACATGTTTTATGATGGAAATATAATATTTTGATATTTTATGGGCATTGTTATAATTTGGGTAATTTAATCCAATCAGAATCTGCCTTACAATCTGACTATATGTCCTAATAGACCTATACTTTTCCCAACCAATCAGAAGCCCCAAATCAATAGTGGTATCTGACCTAAGGAGATGTGCAGGTCATAGACACTATTGCATTTTCCATAGACTTACTGTTTAATGTTTTCCCATCTGACATGCAAACAAAAACCCCAGGCTTACTCTTGCTTACCCTGCTGCACAGATGCAGCTTAGATACATGTAAACAGGAACTTCGTGTTAGGGGTTGACCTATTTTTAGTGCCACTTCTATATGTCCGAAGGTCATGACCCTACAATTTGAGGGAATCCCAAATAAATTTATGCAAATCACCCACTTTCCTTTTTATTCTGCTATATCATAGAGCTAAATCATGCAAATGAAAGCTATGTTAAATAATAATCAGAAATAAATAACAAATTCAAGTCAGCCTAATTGAATTTTCCACCAAGTCTATCATCTAATCAAAATAAGGCTTACGTATGCATTAGGCATTGGGGTTAGTCATCTTTTCGAATACGAACTTGTTTTAGAACCAGTAACAAGTACTTGCATACAAATATATGTTTGATAATTCATTTATGCACATTTAATTATTTGAGTATTTGATTTTTTGTTCGTAAACACAAATTTAGTTTTTTTTATATGTTCGTTGCCCGATTGGACAAGTCGCTAATACGTCCGACTTTTTAATGTTCCATTATGGATCATATCAGGTTATGTTACATGTACAATGGACTGGTAAATTCTGTTTGTATATATCATGTATATGGTCTCGGTTTGGTAATATTTCAGTACATTGAGAATAGAACAAAATACACTGTTTTCGAGTCGTTGTCATTTATTCCACAACTAAGGTACACATATCTGAAACTTTTTTCCTTCAATTATCCATGTAGAAGTCCTGGAAATCAAACGTCTTAACCCCTGTCGATATACTTGTTTGTTCACAAATTTCACTTCCATACACAAAATGTCCATTTCAAAAAGTTCACCACATCTCTGTGAGTAGGCAGATGGCCACAGTCAGCAAATAGTCCTGTAAAACAAAGCTCAGTGCTAATAAAACATTACATTTTATATAATGGCATAGTAAACACAGTATTCAAACACATTTTTTCATAAGTAACCAGGCCCTGAACTGTCAACACATTTGTTTTTAAAGTACTACTTTCGTGGTAACGACCCCGAAGCAAAATAATACCAGCCTGACACCATATAAGCGTTTATACCACAATAGCCTAAATACACATAATGCATCGTGTAATACCCGAGGATATACACATCATATGTTAGTTATTGTGGTATAAATACAATAGAGCATGAGTCTTGCACGTGTACGGACGATAATGCACTCGCTAACGCTCGTGCATTATCTCCCCGTACACTTGCAAAACTCATGCTCTATCCTATACTTATCCTTTTGCACTGTGCAATCCTCGGCTTTTAGCCCCAGCGTTTACTGAAGCAAGTTAGTATTTCGTCTGCTTCAAGATAAAAGTTTCAACACTCTAACCAATCACTGATCATATTTTTACAGGTACAACTATTAATAGATGCACCAAATTCAAAATTTGACAGTTAGGAATAAAAGTTTTGTTCTAGAAAGTATGGAAAATAAATACATTATATAATTATTTTGATATATCTGTATAGAGTAATGTTTAATGTATTTACATGCCAAATTTTATGGATTTTTTTTTTTAGAAATTTGTGATTAAACCTCTCTGAGCAGCATAATGCATAAACTGATCAGAAAAGTTTCTCTGGGGTCATTTTGGTTTGGCCTTTAAGTTTCATCCGAAATACATTGGTGCATTTAAAATGTTTGTAGTCTAGTGGTTGACCCATTTACAGTTCTCCACTATGCTTTCCTCTTTGATTGTGCGATGACCGGACAGATTGTGGACCCTATAATGGCACCTACCTTAATCCTCATAGAACGGTAACTGTAACGGTCACTAGGTATGATAAGGACCCATTTTGGCCCCTATTTAAATTATGATAACATATGCAAAAATGTTTTGCAAAATACCTATATTTTAAAAGAAAGGAAAAATTAAAATGTTGGCTCATCTCATTTTTCAAAAAATAAGATTTTTACAACGTATGTATGTTTTTTTAAGAAATTACTTAAAATAGAGGGGTATAGGAAGAAAAATGCAAGCAATCTTGCTCTCCTTGTTGTTTTTAATAATGTTTGTACTTTAAAAGTGTTTTACAATAATTTATAAAAAATTACACTATCAAGTTTTACCATATTAAGGCACAATATATGAATTATAAGGGAGACAACTCTGTTTCAGTCTTGACTTTAACCAAAACTGAAACTTTCCTCAATATTAACCTATTTTTGTTAACATTGCAGAAATACTTGTTGTGAATTCTTATTATTTTATGTTACTTAGTATTTATAAACATTTATTGGTTGGTGTGAACGTAAGATGTAAATGTCTTAAATATTGCCGGTAACCATGCCAACAGTAGTTTAAATGTTTTTTTCACCAAATATTCCCTTTTCTTCAAGATTTCCTCTTCTTTTTAAAATCAATAAAGCAATATCTATAGAGTTGTCCTTATTTTATGCATACATAGTTGATATCATTGCATTGTTACCATGACAACAGACTGAATAAGTTTCCTTAAAAGAAGTTAACAACTTTTTTTAGTTTTAAAAAACTCTGTTAAGACATATTTATCTACATAGATGTTACTCATTTTTACTTATGTATACAAAATAACAGTATGCGTAACCACCATGGCAACAGTACGCAATCACAATCGGCAATGCTGTTTTTGAAAATTGTAATTATAAATATTAAACTGCAATTATTTAAAGGACACCAGGCAATCTGGAATCAATTATCAAACACTGAAATTAGCATCTCGATTTATTTAACCAGTATCATTCTGACATGAAGCCTGCTTGGATATAATTAAATAAAACGACGAGTTTTCTTGTTTTCATCTTAATCTACAGTAGTACTATTGTTTCTGCATATTCTATCTAACCACCATCCAATGATTATAAACCCCTGCTGGTCAGATACCACTATTGATTTGGGGCTTCTGATTGGTTGAAAAATGTATAGGGTCTATTAGGGCATATAGTCAGATTGTAAGGTAGATTCTGATTGGATTAAATTACCCAAATCATAACAAATCCCCATAAAACATCAGAATATTATGTTTCCATCATAAAACATGTTGATTTAGGATATTTTGACTGAAATTTGCATTTTTATGGATACAATTTTACTGAGAGTATATTAGCAAAAAGTAAAATTTCGTTACTGCCATTCTGGGGGTGGCCACCTTCAGTGAACTATTAGAGGCTGAAAGCATCAGATTATCCCCAATTTGCTGGTCATTTTTGAGTGTCTCTATAGATAGTTCTTTAAAAAAAGTTAGGTTTTATCATCCATTCCGATATAGGAATAGGGGTTGTAGGCCAAAAGGCTATAATGGAGGCCTATGGGAAATGCAATAGTGGTATATGACCTAAAGCTAGATTCTGCATGGGGTTAAAGTGAAAGTAGACATACTTTTTTTCTAACACAATGATTTGAAAGTGTGAGCAATGTTGAATTATATTGTATTTTGACTTTTCTTGTAACTTTTTTAATGATTTTTAAATATTTGAAAGTTTTATGATGCAATATAGGTAATTAAAATTCTTTTATTAGGGTTGTGGACACAAAATTAGCCATACCTGACACCAGGTATACACAACTGGCCTGTAATGCACCTATTTGACACAACTAAAGGTATATCTAGTAAGTTTTATTCATTTCTGAGGCTTTGCATACATTTTTTGGCAAACATGTCAGAAAGCGACCAGCTGCGTCTGTCTGCTAAGATGTCGAAAAGGTGCTTAAGTCTGTTTTGAAAAAGATGTTGAGGTAAACTCGGACTCTGAGTTCATCGCGTCTTTACGGTTAGTGTTGATATGCAAATATTTTATGCGGTTTAATACATTTTACAAATTAAATAATTTAGTTGGCAAAAAATATGACATTTTCTATTTTTTTTTTAAAGTTTTTTTCAACCCCACCCCCTTCATTTTAATGAATTTTCATGGATCTGTACTGTCAACAGTGATTTTTGGCTGCATGGTTGCATGAAAATGACCTGTAAAGGTGGCACAAACAATATCTAGTAAAAAAAATACATTAAATTGTACAGTTACAGCCAATCTTGTGTAATGAGCATATTGTAAAACATGGCATGGCCTTAAAAATGGAGTTGGGGAGGATATTCTCAGAATTATTTTTTGTCATTTTTAAAGTGAAAAGTTGCATTTTCTTGATGGTTTCACATATAGAAACTGCTACATAATGTTAGTTAATCCATTTAAAGGCAGATTTTGAATATATACAAAAACAGTGGCATTTTTATGGTAAAATCTGCTATTTTGAGATCTGAAAATCACAAATATCATTTTTCAGTAGAAATGATTTTCAAGAGAGCTTCAACTGGTTGAAAATCACATGTTATTGATGAAATCAATTCAAAATCACTTTATTTGAAACAAAAGATTGGAACGGTGTCGAGATATGGCATTTTGAAGATTCTGGATTTACGCGTAAAAATCGCATGAATTTAACATCAGCCGAAGCCCTTTAAAGCCCTCATATTTTGTAGAAAGGTATTTTTTTTCTAAAAACAAAAGACACCATTTTCCTCATAATGAATGTATAAAACAATTTAGCCAGGTAAAACAAACCAGTTAGGTTTGAATGTCTATTTAGGTCAGATACCACTATTGATTTGGGGCTTCTGATTGGTTGAAAAATGTATAGGGTCTATTAGGGCATATAGTCAGATTGTAAGGTAGATTCTGATTGGATTAAATTACCCAAATCATAACAAATCCCCATAAAACATCAGAATATTATGTTTCCATCATAAAACATGTTGATTTATGATATTTTGACTGAAATTTGCATTTTTATGGATACAATTTTACTGAGAGTATATTAGCAAAAAATAAAATTTCGTTACTGCCATTCTGGGGGTGGCCACCTTCAGTGAACTATTAGAGGCTGAAAGCATCAGATTATCCCCAATTTGCTGGTCATTTTTGAGTGTCTCTAAGATAGTTCCTTAAAAAAAGTTAGATTTTATCATCCATTCCGATATAGGAATAGGGGTTGTAGGCCAAAAGGCTATAATGGAGGCCTATGGGAAATGCAATAGTGGTATATGACCTGCTGGTGATCCAACAATTTGTGTCGGTCTTCTCGCGAAATCACATGACACAACACTAAAAATCATGATTTCGTAGGAACTTAACTCTAAATTATACACAGCATTAAAATAAATTGAGATGTATAAGTATAGTATGTGTAATTTACCAATAATAATACTTACGAATATTCATATGGATTAAAAGATGTGTTTAGTGAACTTCCAGGTCTGTACGTTCAATGTTATGTGAAGTTTTACATATATGACGGTTTTTAATTTGAGAAAGTGAGTCTATTGCTTGCGAAATGTCTGTTACTTATGAGGCATTCTTTCACCAATCAAACTGCCATTTATATGTTGAGAAGTTCCATAAAACGCCATGATCGTATACAGTTTACACCCGTTTACTGCTCTGTTTTAAAACAAACATTTAATTTAATACACATCATATAACTATAATATAATTATGTACGAAAATAAACTTAAACAAATAAGTAGATGGGTGTTCCGCGGAACACGTGTGTCGCCTGTCAGTGCTTTGTCAGTATAACAAGTTTTTTTGCCCCCAGACAAACTGGCCTGACAAAGTTTTCGTGAAGAAAAAAATGAGTATTTAACCCATATAATGAGCTTCAGTGTGCCCTTGACCTTTATATTTTTGTATGGCCATGTCGATGATGTCATGAAAAGTGTATATTGAAAGATTGATGAAGAAATAAAAATAATTGAGAAAGTTATAGCCAACGGTAAGTTTTCGTGGAGAAAAAAAAGAGTATTTAACCCATTATTAATGGCCTTCAGTGTGACCTTGACCTTTATATTTTAGTATGGTCATGTCGATGTTGTCATGATGAGTATATATTAAAAGTCTGATGAAGAAATATCAAGAAATGAGAAAGTTATAACCAACGTTAAGTTTTTGTGAAGAAAATGAGTATTTAACCCATATATTGACCTTCGGTGTGACCTTGACCTTTATATTTTAGTACGGTCATGTCGATGTTGTCATGATAAGTATATATTGAAAGTTTGATGAAGAAATAGCAAGAAATGAGAAAGTTACAACCAACGTTAAGTTTTCGTGAAGAAACAAACGAGTATGTAACCCATATAATGACCTTCAGTGTGAACTTGACCGTTATATTTTAGTATGGTCATGTCGATGTTGTCTTGATGAGTATATATTGAAAGTTTGATGCAAGAAATATCAAGAAATGAGAAAGTTATAGGCAACGTTAAGTTTTCGTGAATAAAAAAAATGAGTATTAACCCATATAATGACCTTCAGTGTGACCTTGACCTTTATATTATAGCATGGTCATGTTGGTGTTGTCATGATGAGTATATATTGAAAGTTTGATGAACAAATATCAAGAAATGAGAAAGTTATAACCAACGTTATGTTTTCGCGAAGAAAAAAACGAGTATTTAACCCATATAATGACCTTCAGTGTGCCTTGACCTTTATATTGTAGTATGATCATGTCGGTGTTGTCATGATGAGTATATGTTGAAAGTTTGATGAAGAAATATCACGAAATGAGAAAGTTATAGCAAACGTTAAGTTTTCGTGAAGAAAAAACTGAGTATTTAACCCATATAATGACCTTCAGTGTGACCCTGACCTTCATATTTTGGTATGGTCATGTCAATGTTGTCATGGTGAGTATATATTGAAAGTTTGATGAAGAAATATGAAGAAATGAGAAAGTTATAGCCAACGTTAAGTTTTCGTGAAGAAAAAAATAGTATTTAACCCATATAACGACCTTCAGTGTGACCTTGACCTTCATATTTTGGTATGGTCATGTCGATGTTGTCATGATGAGTATATATTGAAAGGTTGATGAAAAAATAAGAAAGTTATAGCCAACGTTAAGTTTTCGTGACGGACTGACGGATATATATATAAAGATACACGTATGTGTACATGGACGATTACATAGGCGTAGGAGTCAGGGATTTGGGGGGGGGGGGGAGGGGGGGGGGGGGGGGGGGTTGGCACCACAATAATTGTATAGTGGGTGACGAGTGGCGGGGTGGGGATGCTTTTCCATACGTTTATTTGCTTTGCCTTCGTATAGTTCCCGGGAAACTTTGTGAGGTGAACTATTGGCACCACAATAATTGTATAGTGGGTGACGAGTGGCGGGGTGGGGATGCTTTTCCATACGTTTATTTGCTTTGCCTTCGTATAGTTCCCGGGAAACTTTGTGAGGTGAACTATGTTTTGCAAAACAAGCCTATTTCAAATGTAGAAGGCTTGTCGGAATTCCTTTTGGCGCTGTATTATACATTTGTGTGTCAGTGTGCCGTAAACCCCATACAATTCAGCTCAATAATCTGTTTTTAAATTTGAGAAATTGATGACGAGCTACACGCGCCGAAGTCCACTAGTAATTTAATATTAAGCAAGGCATTGTTCTGTTGAGTAATCTGTTGAGTAATCTCCCCCACCCCTCCCCCCACCCCACCCTACCACAGATTGTATTCCTCAGTGATCATAATATAAGTTGACCAGTGTATGAATCCCCGCCCCCCTTCCTCAGTGATCATAATATAAGTTGACCAGTGTATGAATCCCCGCCCCCCAACCTCCCCCCCCCCCACCACCCCCCACACTCCACCGCCACTCTGCCGAAAAACTAAGAATTCATCCCAATATTACAAGATACAGTGATCATAATATAAGTTGACCAGTGTATGAATCCCCCCCCCCACCCCCCACACCGCCCCACCTCCACCGCCACTCTGCCGAAAAACAAAGGAAGATTCATCCCAATATTACAAGATACACGACAACACAAAACAAATTGTATTCCTCAGTGATCATAATATAAGTTGACCAGTGTATGAATCGTCTGTAACTTTTGTCTTTGTCTGCATTAGCTATATTACATGACATTACATGAGAGATGTTTTAAAAGTAGAATTACTTGCTAGGTATTTATTAAATTCCGACAAATTTGGGATAAGTTTTTCTTCATGGACGTATTAGCGACTTCTCCAATCGGCAACGGACATAAAAAAATCTAAACTAGAGTTTCAGAACAAACAATCGATAACTCAAATAATTAAACGTGCATTAATGAATTATCAAACATATATTTGCACGCAAGTACTCATTTCTGGTTATAAAACGACAAGATGACAAATATCATAAAACATCACCAGTTTTCGCTACCATAAATCGCTATCTTACCAAGATGTGAACATATTTTGCAGGTAAAAATATAAACATATTTTGCCGTGGACACATGTGAAGCTTTTTTTTGGAAAATGGAAACAGTTTGTCTATAATAAACTGACACACGTTGTGCATGCATCGAAAAACACCGTGTTTACTTCCTAGAAGACGATTTTTGCACCTTATCAACTCCATAACGGATCAATTTCATGGTATTTTCCTAAAAACGGACCTCGAACTATGATTATCCGACGGACCGCCGTGTTATGTTAATTACACTAGGTTAACTGGAGGAGTATCCATATTATCATCTATATGTTTAATACAGCCTTCTGCTCATTAATGTTGAGTTGTGAAAAAAGCGTTGGTCACTTATTTTCGGATGTTCCGTCAAGAACAGACACAATATTCCATGATGTCGATGTTGGTAATTCTACTCCAATTAAACAGCATCCATACAGAATGAATCCTTCTAAACAACAATATCTTAAAGAAGAAATGCAATACCCACTGGACAATGATCTCATTGAACCAGTAAAAGTGAATGGAGTTACAATGTATTCTAGTTTCAAACACGGACACTACTTAATGTGTACTGACTATAGAAAAGTCAATAATGTCACAAACACCATTCATTTCCAATTCCACGAATTGATGATTGTATTGATAAAATTGGAAATGCCAAATTCGTTACAAAATTCGACCTTCTAAAAAGATTTTGGCAAGTACCTCTCACAGAAAGAACGAAAGTCTCAGCATTTGTCACTCCAGATGGAATATTTCAGTATAAAGTTATGCCATTTGGAATGAAAAATTCACCAGCAACGTTTTAACGTCTCGTAAATAATGTGTGATCTAGATGGATGTGACGAATACATTGATGACGTCATCATTTACAACAACACATGGGAGACCATTTGCGGACCATAAGAAGTTTCTTCGACCGTCTTACAAATGCGAAGTTCAATCAAACCGAGACTGCAATATTTCGTATGTGTCGTGCTCGGCCGTTTCCAAAGGTCCGTTATCATACTCTTTTTTTTATAGCACATTGGCGTTGCTTGTGCAGTGTGGCGGCAGTAAAACGTCTCCCCGCGCTTGCACTCAGTACTGTTATTCATTCGATCTTTTGAGATCGCTGAGCCCGATACTTATATTTAGTGATCGGTGATACATTTTCAATTTCTTTTGTTTTCTTACTTAATTTTCGATTTAGTGGTTCCACTACTCCGGCCGATTAAATGCTCTGGGTATTGTTTAACCACTCATAGGATATGTTGTCTGCTTTTTAATTTAGTCTTTTGGCTGTTACTTGTGATACGCAGGCTTCATAACGATGCTCCCAACTAAATTCCTTTCTGTTTATTTCGCTATTCGGGGCATACAATTTTATTAGATCCTGGGACCATACGCCGCTGGATATAGGGGATGAAACAAAGATACAAATATTGCTATATTCATCGCCATATGCTTGCCATCTTCGGGATGGTTAAAATTGTGTACTGTTGATTTTTATGAATATTGAGTTCTGCTCAACCCGGGGCTAGAGGGCGTGAGCGGTAGCTAGCATATTTCACTACTGCTCATGAACAGTCTCAATTAAACCGAGACTGCAATAGTTCGTATGTGTCGAGCTCGGCCGTTTCCAAAGGTCCGTTATCATACTCTGTTTTTTAACAGTCAACCTCAACAAAAGTGAATTCTGTCGCCCTGTTGTGTTTAGGACATGAAGTGAGACAGACTAGGTTAAACCTATTGAAGCTAAGGTTAAGGCTGTTTATGAATTTCCTGTACCGACTTGCAAAAAGCACCGACTTGCAAAAAGCAACTGATGCGTTTTCTTGGTAGGCTATAGCTGGTTATTATAGAAATTTTTGTCACAATGTTTCATTCATTGCTGAACCGTTGTCCAAATTACTGAGTAAAAGAAATCTTTGGACTGAAAATGCCAACAGTCATTTGACAAATTGAAAGCCATACTTACGAGTGCACCAGTGCTTTCAGCACCAAATTTTGATTTTCAGTTTAAGTTAGCTGTTAATGCAAGTGATATTGGTGCTGGTGCAGTACTTTTGCAAGAAGACAACAATGGTATTGACCATCCAGTTTTTTTACTTTTTCTAAAAAGTTAAAACATCGGAAGAACTACTCTACTATTGAAAAAGAGTGTCTTTTTCTGATTTTGGTTCTACTACATTTTGAAGTATATTTAACTTCATCTGTTTCACCGATAGTTGTCTCCAGTGATCACAATCTCCTCACATTTATTAATAAAAATGAAAAATCAAAATCAAAATCAAAGATTAATGAGGTGGATTTTACTGTTGCAAGAATACAGTATTGAAATTAGACATATCAGAGGAAAGATACTTTGATTGCTGACGCATTATCTTGTGTGTAAAATACGTTTGTATATATAAACGTAAATTATTGTAATACAAATATATATTTTGACCATTGTTAATTTAAAAACAATGTCATTTTGTAATATATGCTTTGACATGATATTATGTGCTGAAACTGAATGTCATTACATTATTACATTGCTTATTACATATTGTTCAAAAGAATGCTTTGTTTTCTTTAAGGGGGAAGTGTTACTGAAACGCAGAACTATGCATACAGGGGCGCCCAGTCGAACAGCCTGTACACATAGCAGCCTGATTTCCTTGACCTCCGAGATAATATATAGTGCCCCAACAATAGCGTAAGCAATGGGGTTATTGTTGTTAGAATCGAAATAATAAATACGTACCTGTAGTTTATTCACCGATGAAACACAGGTACATATTTGTATTTCTTAATTAAATTACAATCATGTCTCGTTTGTTTTAAAATAATATCCAGGAAACCCATGTAACCAGTTATAAATTGTGTTCAGTGTATATATGGTAAAATCAAAACTAAACTACTGAAAGACTGTGGCTATGAGGACATTAAAAGCGATGAGGTGTAATTGGCATGTGGCATGTCGAAAGTTAGGAACAGATGTCTTACATAAAAATGTATACTTTCAAGAAATATATTCCTAACTTTCGACATGCCACATGCAATTAACCCCACTTCATTGTCTCGGTTATGAGAAAGCTTTTAATTTCCTTATAACCACAGTCTTTCAGTACTTTGAATTAATGTTGTGAATGTATTTCAATTTATTTACATGTTTTAATCTCTATAATAGGATTTTTATACCTATCTTTCATTATTAATCACTTTCGTTTTGTTTGTTTACAGTTTAACGATTTACCTAGTTCGTTCAATACAAACGGTGCAATACGGTATCGGTTCAACAGTGTGAGTTATCATACATATTTTAGTTTTATCGATAATAAACTCCCTTTGTTAGAACCGAAACTGTTAATTATGTATTTGGCAAAAGACGTAAATTGCATCAAACGTATATGATTTTAATACAATTATAACAACGTTAAAGTGTTACAAGTAATTTTAATCTTTTCAAAATGCAAAATTTCCGCCAAGGTTATAAGCGAAAATGCAAAATGCTATAGACATATACAGATAGCATAACAATGGCAATTTGAGATCCGATGCGTATGTTGGATAAATACCCAAATCAAAATAAAGCAAACAACAAAACTCAATCCAAATGGGCGACTGTCTAGTCACAACATTCACATGCGTGACATTGATCTCTTTTGTTTAAAAGCAATGTACAAATACTAATCGTTTGTGTTTGTTTAATTAACTAATAAGTAAATTCACTTGGGGAGGACCCATACCGTCTTCTATACGTGTATTACAACCGTCTGCTCATTAAAGTTACGTTGTGGAAAAAAGTGTGAAACATGTATGAATATTCACTACATTTTTTTTCTTCAGATTTCAACATTTCCATCGTAGATTACCGCGGTTGAAAACATAACCGAGGTTTCATTTTCAACAGCCGATGTTGACCAGTTGTATAAGTGTAACCTCTACGCATTAACAAATGACCTCGTTGAACAACTTGCACCGTAGAGAGGCAAAATACATCAAACTTATAAAACGAAAATTATCCTTTTATTCATTTAGGGTGGAAAGGAGAAGCCGCGAAATTGATTCTCCACTGCGCAACTGGTGTTCTGCTGTGTATTGGGTCTGTGTATGGCGCTATCTGAAGATATTCCCCGTTCGAAATGGGATGGGCACCAATTCTTGTTCAACGCGCAGGACAACCTTGTGAAAAGGAAGAGGAGCCCGGCCTGGATGAACACCATAGTGTCCGGAGTCTCAGAAACAGAGGAGGTAAGCAAATAGGGATCTCAAGACAAGGATTTGGGGAATTCTTCAGCCACAACGACAGAAAGGAGAAGGCGAAATGGCCCACCGCTGCAGAGGAAGT
>JAWPHD010024856.1:0-18010 GCA_037043455.1 Cyrtodaria siliqua | reverse complement strand
AAGAACTGAATATATATGTGTAAGAACTGAATATATATTTGTAAGAACTGAATATTATATGTGTAAGAACGGAATATATATGTGTAAGAACTGAATATATATGCGTCAGAACTGAATATATATGCATAAGAACTGAATATATATGCGGAAGAACTCAATATATATGCGTAAGAACTGAATATATATGCGTAAGAACTGAATATATATGCGTAAGAACGGAATATATATGTGTAAGAACGGAATATATATGTGTAACAACTGAGTATATATGTGTAAGAACTGAATATATATGTGTAAGAACTGAATATATATGCGTAAGAACGGAATATATATGTGTAAGAACGGAATATATATGCGTAAGAACTGAATATATATGTGTAAGAACTGAATATATATGTGTAAGCACTGAATATATATTCGTAAGAACTGAATATATGTGTAAGAACGGAATATATATGCGTAACAACTGAATATATATGTGTAAGAACTGAATATATATGTGTAACAACTGAATATATATGCTTAAGAACGGAATATATATGTTTAAGAACGGAATATATATGTGTAAGAACTGAATATATATGTGTAAGAACTGAATATATATGCGTAAGAACTGAATATATATGCGTAAAACTTAATATATATGCGAAAAAACGGAATATATATGCGTAAGAACGGAATATATGTGTAAGAACGGAATATATATGTGTAAGAACTGAATATATATGTGTACGAACGGAATATATATGTGTAAGAACGGAATATATATGTGTAAGAACAGAATATATATGTGTAAGAACGGAATATATATGTTTAAAAACGGAATATATATGTGTAAGAACTGAATATATATGTGAAGAACTGAATATATATGTGTTAGAACTGAATATTTATGTGTAAGAACTGAATAATATGCGTAAGAACTGAATATATATGCGTAAAACTGAATATAAATGCGAACGAACGGAATTTAAATGCGTAAGAACGGAATATATGTGTAAGAACGGAATATATATGTGTAAGAACGGAATATATAAGTGTAAGAACGGAATATATATGTGTAAGAACAGAATATATATGTGTAAGAACGGAATATATATGTGTATAAACGGAATATATATGTGTAAGAACTGAATATATATGTGTAAGAACTGAATATATATGTGTACGAACTGAATATATATGTGTAAGTACTGAATATATTTTTGCGTAAGAACTGAATATATATGCTTAAGAACTGAATATATATGCTTAAGAACTGAATATATATGCGTAAGAACTGAATATATATGCGTAAGAACTGAATATATATGCATAAGAACTGAATATATATGTGTACGAACGGAATATATATGTGTAAGAACGGAATATATATGTGTAAGAACAGAATATATATGTGTAAGAACGGAATATATATGTTTAAAAACGGAATATATATGTGTAAGAACTGAATATATATGTGAAGAACTGAATATATATGTGTAAGAACTGAATATATATGCGTAAGAACTGAATATATATGCGTAAGAACTGAATATATATGCGTAAGAACGGAATATATATGTGTAAGAACGGAATATATATGTGTAACAACTGAGTATATATGTGTAAGAACTGAATATATATGTGTAAGAACTGAATATATATGCGTAAGAACGGAATATATATGTGTAAGAACGGAATATATATGCGTAAGAACTGAATATATATGTGTAAGAACTGAATATATATGTGTAAGCACTGAATATATATTCGTAAGAACTGAATATATGTGTAAGAACGGAATATATATGCGTAACAACTGAATATATATGTGTAAGAACTGAATATATATGTGTAACAACTGAATATATATGCGTAAGAACGGAATATATATGTTTAAGAACGGAATATATATGTGTAAGAACTGAATATATATGTGTAAGAACTGAATATATATGCGTAAGAACTGAATATATATGCGTAAAACTTAATATATATGCGAAAAAACGGAATATATATGCGTAAGAACGGAATATATGTGTAAGAACGGAATATATATGTGTAAGAACTGAATATATATGTGTACGAACGGAATATATATGTGTAAGAACGGAATATATATGTGTAAGAACAGAATATATATGTGTAAGAACGGAATATATATGTTTAAAAACGGAATATATATGTGTAAGAACTGAATATATATGTGAAGAACTGAATATTTATGTGTAAGAACTGAATATTTATGTGTAAGAACTTAATAATATGCGTAAGAACTGAATATATATGCGTAAAACTGAATATAAATGCGAACGAACGGAATTTAAATGCGTAAGAACGGAATATATGTGTAAGAACGGAATATATATGTGTAAGAACGGAATATATAAGTGTAAGAACGGAATATATATGTGTAAGAACAGAATATATATGTGTAAGAACGGAATATATATGTGTATAAACGGAATATATATGTGTAAGAACTGAATATATATGTGTAAGAACTGAATATATATGTGTACGAACTGAATATATATGTGTAAGTACTGAATATATTTTTGCGTAAGAACTGAATATATATGCTTAAGAACTGAATATATATGCTTAAGAACTGAATATATATGCGTAAGAACTGAATATATATGCGTAAGAACTTTATATATGCATAAGAACTGAATATATATGCGGAAGAACTGAATATATATGCGTAAGAACTGAATATATATGCGTAAGAACTGAATATATTGCGTAAGAACGGAATATATATGTGTAAGAACGGAATATATATGTGTAACAACTGAGTATATATGTGTAAGAACTGAATATATATTTGTAAGAACTGAATATATATGCGTAAGAACGGAATATATATGCGTAAGAACTGAATATATATGTGTAAGAACTGAATATATATTTGTAAGAACTGAATATTATATGTGTAAGAACGGAATATATATGTGTAAGAACTGAATATATATGCGTCAGAACTGAATATATATGCATAAGAACTGAATATATATGCGGAAGAACTCAATATATATGCGTAAGAACTGAATATATATGCGTAAGAACTGAATATATATGCGTAAGAACGGAATATATATGTGTAAGAACGGAATATATATGTGTAACAACTGAGTATATATGTGTAAGAACTGAATATATATGTGTAAGAACTGAATATATATGCGTAAGAACGGAATATATATGTGTAAGAACGGAATATATATGCGTAAGAACTGAATATATATGTGTAAGAACTGAATATATATGTGTAAGCACTGAATATATATTCGTAAGAACTGAATATATGTGTAAGAACGGAATATATATGCGTAACAACTGAATATATATGTGTAAGAACTGAATATATATGTGTAACAACTGAATATATATGCTTAAGAACGGAATATATATGTTTAAGAACGGAATATATATGTGTAAGAACTGAATATATATGTGTAAGAACTGAATATATATGCGTAAGAACTGAATATATATGCGTAAAACTTAATATATATGCGAAAAAACGGAATATATATGCGTAAGAACGGAATATATGTGTAAGAACGGAATATATATGTGTAAGAACTGAATATATATGTGTACGAACGGAATATATATGTGTAAGAACGGAATATATATGTGTAAGAACAGAATATATATGTGTAAAACGGAATATATATGTTTAAAAACGGAATATATATGTGTAAGAACTGAATATATATGTGAAGAACTGAATATATATGTGTAAGAACTGAATATTTATGTGTAAGAACTGAATAATATGCGTAAGAACTGAATATATATGCGTAAAACTGAATATAAATGCGAACGAACGGAATTTAAATGCGTAAGAACGGAATATATGTGTAAGAACGGAATATATATGTGTAAGAACGGAATATATAAGTGTAAGAACGGAATATATATGTGTAAGAACAGAATATATATGTGTAAGAACGGAATATATATGTGTATAAACGGAATATATATGTGTAAGAACTGAATATATATGTGTAAGAACTGAATATATATGTGTACGAACTGAATATATATGTGTAAGTACTGAATATATTTTTGCGTGAGAACTGAATATATATGCTTAAGAACTGAATATATATGCTTAAGAACTGAATATATATGCGTAAGAACTGAATATATATGCGTAAGAACTGAATATATATGCATAAGAACTGAATATATATGTGTACGAACGGAATATATATGTGTAAGAACGGAATATATATGTGTAAGAACAGAATATATATGTGTAAGAACGGAATATATATGTTTAAAAACGGAATATATATGTGTAAGAACTGAATATATATGTGAAGAACTGAATATATATGTGTAAGAACTGAATATTTATGTGTAAGAACTGAATAATATGCGTAAGAACTGAATATATATGCGTAAAACTGAATATATATGCGAACGAACGGAATTTAAATGCGTAAGAACGGAATATATGTGTAAGAACGGAATATATATGTGTAAGAACGGAATATATAAGTGTAAGAACGGAATATATATGTGTAAGAACAGAATATATATGTGTAAGAACTGAATATATATGTGTAAGAACTGAATATATATGTGTACGAACTGAATATATATGTGTAAGTACTGAATATATTTTTGCGTAAGAACTGAATATATATGCTTAAGAACTGAATATATATGCTTAAGAACTGAATATATATGCGTAAGAACTGAATATATATGCGTAAGAACTGAATATATATGCATAAGAACTGAATATATATGCGGAAGAACTGAATATATATGCGTAAGAACTGAATATATATGCGTAAGAACTGAATATATATGCGTAAGAACGGAATATATATGTGTAAGAACGGAATATATATGTGTAACAACTGAGTATATATGTGTAAGAACTGAATATATATGTGTAAGAAATGAATATATATGCGTAAGAACGGAATATATATGCGTAAGAACTGAATATATATGTGTAAGAACTGAATATATATTTGTAAGAACTGAATATTATATGTGTAAGAACGGAATATATATGTGTAAGAACTGAATATATATGCGTCAGAACTGAATATATATGCATAAGAACTGAATATATATGCGGAAGAACTCAATATATATGCGTAAGAACTGAATATATATGCGTAAGAACTGAATATATATGCGTAAGAACGGAATATATATGTGTAAGAACGGAATATATATGTGTAACAACTGAGTATATATGTGTAAGAACTGAATATATATGTGTAAGAACTGAATATATATGCGTAAGAACGGAATATATATGTGTAAGAACAGAATATATATGCGTAAGAACTGAATATATATGTGTAAGAACTGAATATATATGTGTAAGCACTGAATATATATTCGTAAGAACTGAATATATGTGTAAGAACGGAATATATATGCGTAACAACTGAATATATATGTGTAAGAACTGAATATATATGTGTAACAACTGAATATATATGCGTAAGAACGGAATATATATGTTTAAGAACGGAATATATATGTGTAAGAACTGAATATATATGTGTAAGAACTGAATATATATGCGTAAGAACTGAATATATATGCGTAAAACTTAATATATATGCGAAAAAACGGAATATATATGCGTAAGAACGGAATATATGTGTAAGAACGGAATATATATGTGTAAGAACTGAATATATATGTGTACGAACGGAATATATATGTGTAAGAACGGAATATATATGTGTAAGAACAGAATATATATGTGTAAGAACGGAATATATATGTTTAAAAACGGAATATATATGTGTAAGAACTGAATATATATGTGAAGAACTGAATATATATGTGTAAGAACTGAATATTTATGTGTAAGAACTGAATAATATGCGTAAGAACTGAATATATATGCGTAAAAATGAATATAAATGCGAACGAACGGAATTTAAATGCGTAAGAACGGAATATATGTGTAAGAACGGAATATATATGTGTAAGAACGGAATATATAAGTGTAAGAACGGAATATATATGTGTAAGAACAGAATATATATGTGTAAGAACGGAATATATATGTGTATAAACGGAATATATATGTGTAAGAACTGAATATATATGTGTAAGAACTGAATATATATGTGTACGAACTGAATATATATGTGTAAGTACTAAATATATTTTTGGGTAAGAACTGAATATATATGCTTAAGAACTGAATATATATGCTTAAGAACTGAATATATATGCGTAAGAACTGAATATATATGCGTAAGAACTGAATATATATGCATAAAAACTGAATATATATGCGGAAGAACTGAATATATATGCGTAAGAACTGAATATATATGCGTAAGAACTGAATATATATGCGTAAGAACGGAATATATATGTGTAAGAACGGAATATATATGTGTAACAACTGAGTATATATGTGTAAGAACTGAATATATATGTGTAAGAACTGAATATATATGCGTAAGAACGGAATATATATGCGTAAGAACTGAATATATATGTGTAAGAACTGAATATATATTTGTAAGAACTGAATATTATATGTGTAAGAACGGAATATATATGTGTAAGAACTGAATATATATGCGTCAGAACTGAATATATATGCATAAGAACTGAATATATATGCGGAAGAACTCAATATATATGCGTAAGAACTGAATATATATGCGTAAGAACTGAATATATATGCGTAAGAACGGAATATATATGTGTAAGAACGGAATATATATGTGTAACAACTGAGTATATATGTGTAAGAACTGAATATATATGTGTAAGAACTGAATATATATGCGTAAGAACGGAATATATATGTGTAAGAACGGAATATATATGCGTAAGAACTGAATATATATGTGTAAGAACTGAATATATATGTGTAAGCACTGAATATATATTCGTAAGAACTGAATATATGTGTAAGAACGGAATATATATGCGTATCAACTGAATATATATGTGTAAGAACTGAATATATATGTGTAACAACTGAATATATATGCGTAAGAACGGAATATATATGTTTAAGAACGGAATATATATGTGTAAGAACTGAATATACATGTGTAAGAACTGAATATATATGCGTAAGAACTGAATATATATGCGTAAAACTTAATATATAAGCGAAAAAACGGAATATATATGCGTAAGAACGGAATATATGTGTAAGAACGGAATATATATGTGTAAGAACTGAATATATATGTGTACGAACGGAATATATATGTGTAAGAACGGAATATATATGTGTAAGAACAGAATATATATGTGTAAGAACGGAATATATATGTTTAAAAACGGAATATATATGTGAAGAACTGAAGATATATGTGTAAGAACTGAATATTTATGTGTAAGAACTGAATAATATGCGTAAGAACTGAATATATATGCGTAAAACTGAATATAAATGCGAACGAACGGAATTTAAATGCGTAAGAACGGAATATATGTGTAAGAACGGAATATATATGCGTAAGAACGGAATATATATTTGTAAGAACGGAATATATATGTGTAAGAACTGAATATATATGTGAAGAACTGAATATATATGTGTAATAACTGAATATATATGCGGAAGAACTCAATATATATGCGTAAGAACTGAATATATATGCGTAAGAACTGAATATATATGCGTAAGAACGGAATATATATGTGTAAGAACGGAATATATATGTGTAACAACTGAGTATATATGTGTAAGAACTGAATATATATGTGTAAGAACTGAATATATATGCGTAAGAACGGAATATATATGTGTAAGAACGGAATATATATGCGTAAGAACTGAATATATATGTGTAAGAACTGAATATATATGTGTAAGCACTGAATATATATTCGTAAGAACTGAATATATGTGTAAGAACGGAATATATATGCGTAACAACTGAATATATATGTGTAAGAACTGAATATATATGTGTAACAACTGAATATATATGCGTAAGAACGGAATATATATGTTTAAGAACGGAATATATATGTGTAATAACTGAATATACATGTGTAAGAACTGAATATATATGCGTAAGAACTGAATATATATATGCGTAAAACTTAATATATATGCGAAAAAACGGAATATATATGCGTAAGAACGGAATATATGTGTAAGAACGGAATATATATGTGTAAGAACTGAATATATATGTGTACGAACGGAATATATATGTGTAAGAACGGAATATAAATGTGTAAGAACAGAATATATATGTGTAAGAACGGAATATATATGTTTAAAAACGGAATATATATGTGTAAGAACTGAAAATATATGTGTAAGAACTGAATATTTATGTGTAAGAACTGAATAATATGCGTAAGAACTGAATATATATGCGTAAAACTGAATATAAATGCGAACGAACGGAATTTAAATGCGTAAGAACGGAATATATGTGTAAGAACGGAATATATATGCGTAAGAACGGAATATATATTTGTAAGAACGGAATATATATGTGTAAGAACTGAATATATATGTTAAGAACTGAATATATATGTGTAATAACTGAATATTTATGTGTAAGAACTGAATATATATGCGTAAGAACTGAATATATATGCGTAAAACTGAATATATCGTCCCATCAACGCAATAACTCCGTAAGTGCACTTTGGTAAATTGTTCAGGAGAGACAAAAACTGTTTTTTTCCTTAACAATGGTACATATAAAGACACTGCCTTAGATTTAAGTGTAATATACCTTTACTATGGTCATTCTTTTATGATATTTAAATTAAAACTATTTTTAAATGAGTTAATGATAATAATTAAATCATAGTGACTTTGTGCGCTGAAAAGTAAGATATTGTACTATGCCATGTAACTTGATAATCAGATATTGGCAATTATAACATCTAAAGGGGCTGGTCAATAATGAATAATCATTTTAACTCCTTATTAAACATGTAATTTTTGCATTCACTTGATACTTTCTGAAGGGAAAAAACTTCCAATTTCAAGTAGACTTCATTTTTCAAGGAGGATGAGCTACTGCCCACATGGAATTTGCAATTCACTACCAGCGTTTAAAATATAAAAAAAAGTATAAACGCTGAGAATTTGTATATCAGTTCTTAATTAAGCAATATTTCAGAAGGATTAGTATTGGCATTGCAATCACTTCACTCATAGAAGTATTTTCTTTTCTTCTGAAAAATGTATTCACATTTCACTCAATAAAGGTTTTCTATAAGGTTAATCTGACACAGTTCAGCATATTTATATGATTTTATAGCATGGCACCCATGACAGCTTGTACAAACTGATAAGTAATAGATAGAGTATGGTGTCATTGAGTTGGTTAATTTAAACATCGAGATGGGTGTAGCCCATCAAGGTGTTTAAATTAACCAACTCAATGACACCATACTCTATTTGTTTTGTAGCATGTCCATTTCAGCTCCCTGCCATACTCTAACTTCCAATAACTGGTAGCTGCGACATATTAATTTTATACATTTTTAAAAGTCATGATACACAATTGGAATAATCTTTTTGGTACAAAGTTTACAGAAATTGGTGGGGTATCTTTCCATCACATCACTTGCGATGTGAGAGTATAATAAAACCATGACAAAAATATCATAATACAGTTTGAGTGTAATAAACATGAAAAATAAATAAGGTCAAATCATCACATTTTGGCCTTTTCTGTTCAGGTCAGTGTACAGATTTCCGAAACTAATTCCTGGGTTACGGAAATCAGTGAAGCAGTTTTGACTGTTTAGAGTGTTACAGAGAAGACTAAAGCAGCTACATTTATAAATGTGTATTTCATGTGGCATTTTTGGAGTATGTGGTAAATAGAATCTCGCTTGCATACCTATTTAATACTGAATTTACTAAACTTATTGGATGCAATTCTATCCATTTTGTTTAATAAATTTAATATTAGAATGGCACTCTTTTATTTATAGGTTCTGGTAGATTTGAATGTTTACTTACACATGGCATCAGACTTACTGTTAGGGAATACCATCATGGTCTTACTTGATGGTCATCATGTCAGTTGGATCAATTGTCCAAGTTTCTAGGGGATGTACATTTGACATTCATGCCCTCAATGGCAGTGTCTAAGTTCTTAAATCACCGAAGTCAGTTCATTGCCAACTGAGTAACATTATAGGTTTTATTACATGATTTGCTTGTTTGTTTGTATGGTGTTTTATATCATTTATATATGACAGTCAATTTTATTTTTTGGTGGTGGAAGCAGACCACCCACTTGACTGGGTAGAACCAGCACTATACACCTCCCGCCATCCATAAGAATTGACTTTTCCTCACTAACATACATGATTCGGGAAGCTTGTATGACCAAGTCCACTGAGCAGTTTGTATTGTTGGTTGCACATTCAATGGTGGAATGAACATATTACTCTGTTAGACACGTTAATCTGAACTGAACAGTTAGGTTCAACTTATTTATTTTACATTGATTGTAACAAAAGCTCTATGAACTTATTTGAATCACTCTTTATGTCTTTCTGGGTAGAACCAGTACTAAGCAAATGCAGATAAAGTGTCTTGCTAAGGGACTCAACACAAAATTATGGTTATGGCAGGAATCGAACCCATGACTTTTCGGTCAAGTGTTCAATGGTCTACCACTAGACCACAGCGCTCCATAAAACAGTTAAAAGAGTACAGTGTAAAGTCCTTATTTTGGTAGCTGCCATTGCTTCCAAAAGCATATAAACACCTTAGGATTCCCTTTTTGCAATTATTTAATTCCAAATATATGAAAAGCCATCACCTGACCCCATAGAGTAAATGGTTAAGTTAAAGTTGCTTAACTTGGGTGCAGAGTATAAACTTGATGCATAGCATCATGGGGTCAATTGTTGCAGGTCAAAACAAATACTAATATGACTCTGTCTTAATGTCTGAGTAATTGGTTTATCAATAATAAATAATTTGACCTCAGTTCTTAAGTAGATTTTCACAATCAAGCATAGTCCTCACCATCACCTGTACACAGTTTGATGCCACTAAACCAATTTAAATTACAATTTGTTTGTAACAGGATTAATTATATTACACAGACACAAAAAACACATGCACATTTCCTTTCTATGAAATTGGATAGCATACAGGTAGTTCATTTCTATGAAGTAGATATTAAAAAACACTGGTAATTATTTTCTGTTATCATACCTACCTCAAGTAAAATTGTTAAATTCGCCTCTGAAACATTTCCCCTATTACCCGCTACACCATTATGTGCACACAAATGAATCAAAAAGTCTTAAGCACAATGTTGAACATGCTGAATTTCCATAGACGGACCATAAAACACTTTCAATTATTGCCCGCTAAATACACTGTTACATGCACACAAATGATGAGCGCTCGTTTAGAAAAACTCAATGTATACATATAAAATTATAATCTTTGCTTTTACTGTTGATTAAAGTGTAAAAACAATCTTTGTAATGTTTTATTTTAAAAGAATGTTTATTTTATAACAATATTCAGCAGAACCAATTTTTTTGAAAAGCATTTTTCAGTATAATAAAATAAATATTACATTCCTGTGAGATTGAGTGAATATTCTATTATTCAATAAGGATAAAACCAATATCCAGTATAGTACTCTATTACTAAAGATAAAACACAGGCAATCATATTTATACTGATAAAAACAAAATGACAAATATTTTTGTCAATTTCTAATTAACAGTTCCGTTGTAAAGATGTAAATTGCTCAAATATAACTTAATCTTAATAATCACACTAAAATTTAATATTCTTTCTTCTTAATCTATGGTTTTAGACTCAATATCAACCTGTGTTGATCAGTGATTTAAGTTTTATTTTGGGGGAAAATTGTAAAATGTTTCATTTTTTGTATGAATAATATATATTTTATAAGCTACATAATAAATTAAAAACATTATGACATCATATTAATTTAGTGACATCACTGTCTTGTCACAAGTCATGATACTCAGATTAATTGAATGCAACAACTCAGTAAGTGCATTTACAGAGTTATTGTTAGTGCACTTACAGAGTTTTTGCATTGAAACATTCAATGCAACAACTCCGTAAGTGCACTTATTGAGTTGTTGCATTGAACTTTTTCATGACTGCAGACATTGAGTTGTGCTTCTAATGAAATAAAATCCCGAAAAGTGCCAAATCAACTCTAATCTTTTGATAGAACATGTATCTCAATGTGAGAGACCCATTTATGCAAAAAAGTGATTTTCTGAAAACGTGTCGCTTACGGAGTTATTGCGTTGATGGGACGATATATGCGAAAGAACGGAATATATTTGCGTACGAACGGAATATATGTGTAAGAACGGAATATATATGTGTAAGAACGGAATATATATTTGTAAGAACGGAATATATATGTGGAAGAACGGAATAAATATGTGTAAGAACTGAATATATATGTGTAAGAACTGAATATATATGTGTAAGAACTGAATATATATGTGTAAGAACAGAATATATATGCGTAAGAACTGAATATATATGCGTAAAACTTAATATATATGCGTAAGAACGAAATATATATGTTTAAGAACGGAATATATATGTGTAAGAACTGAATATATATGTGTAAGAACAGAATATATATGCGTAAGAACTGAATATATATGCGTAAAACTTAATATATATGCGAAAAACGGAATATATATGCGTAAGAACGGAATATATGTGTAAGAACGGAATATATAAGTGTAAGAACGGAATATATATATGTGTAAGAACAGAATATATATGTGTAAGAACGGAATATATATGTGTTTAAACGGAATATATATGTGTAAGAACTGAATATATATGTGTAAGAACTGAATATATATGTGTACGAACTAAATATATATGTGTAAGTACTGAATATATTTTTGCGTAAGAACTGAATATATATGCGTAAGAACTGAATATATATGCTTAAGAACTGAATATATATGTGTAAGAACTGAATATATATGCGTAAGAACTGAATATATATGCATAAGAACTGAATATATATGCGGAAGAACTGAATATATATGCGTAAAACTGAATATATATGCGAAAGAACGGAATATATTTGCGTAAGATCGGAATATATGTGTAAGAACGGAATATATATGTGTAAGAACGGAATATATATTTGTAAGAACGGAATATATATGTGGAAGAACGGAATAAATATGTGTAAGAACTGAATATATATGTGTAAGAACTGAATATATATGTGTAAGAACTGAATATATATGTGTAAGTACTGAATATATATGTGTAAGAACTGAATATATATGCGTAAGAACTGAATATATATGAGTAAGAATTGAATATATATATGAGTAAGAACTGAATATATATGCGTAAGGACTGAATATATATGCGTAAGAACTAAATATATACGCGTAAGAACTGAATATATATGCGTAAGAACGGTATATATATGCGTAAGAACGGAAAATATATGTGTAAGAACGGAATATATATGTGTAAGAACGGAATATATGTGTAAGAACTGAATATATATGTGTAAGAACATAATATATATGCGTAAGAACTGAATATACATGCGAAAAAACGGAATATATATGCGTAGGAACGGAATATATGTGTAAGAACGGAATATATATGTGTAAGAACTGAATATATATGTGTAAGAACGGAATATATAAGTGTAAGAACGGAATATATATGTGTAAGAACAGAATATATATGTGTAAGAACGGAATATATATGTGTATAAACGGAATATATATGTGTAAGAACTGAATATATATGTGTAAGAACTGAATATATATGTGTACGAACTGAATATATATGTGTAAGTACTGAATATATATGCGTAAGAACTGAATATATATGCGTAAGAACTGAATATATATGCATAAGAACTGAATATATATGCGGAAGAACAGAATATATATGCGTAAGAACTGAATATATATGCGTAAGAACTGGATATATATGCGTAAGAACGGAATATATATGTGTAAGAACGGAATATATATGTGTAACAACTGAGTATATATGTGTAAGAACTGAATATATATGTGTAAGAACTGAATATATATGCGTAAGAACGGAATATATATGTGTAAGAACGGAATATATATGCGTAAGAACTGAATATATATGTGTAAGAACTGAATATATATGTGTAAGAACTGAATATATATTCGTAAGAACTGAATATATGTGTAAGAATGGAATATATATGTGTAAGAACTGAATATATATGCGTAAGAACTGAATATATATGCATAAGAACTGAATATATATGCGGAAGAACCCAATATATATGAGTAAGAACTGAATATATATGCGTAAGAACTGAATATATATGCGTAAGAACGGAATATCTATGTGTAAGAACGGAATATATATGTGTAACAACTGAGTATATATGTGTAAGAACTGAATATATATGTGTAAGAACTGAATATATATGCGTAAGAACGGAATATATATGTGTAAGAACGGAATATATATGCGTAAGAACTGAATATATATGTGTAAGAACTGAATATATATGTGTAAGCACTGAATATATATTCGTAAGAACTGAATATATGTGTAAGAACGGAATATATATGCGTAACAACTGAATATATTTGTGTAAGAACTGAATATATATATGTAACAACTGAATATATATGCGTAAGAACGGAATATATATGTTTAAGAACGGAATATATATGTGTAAGAACTGAATATATATGTGTAAGAACAGAATATATATGCGTAAGAACTGAATATATATGCGTAAAACTTAATATATATGCGAAAAAACGGAATATATATGCGTAAGAACGGAATATATGTGTAAGAACGGAATATATATTTGTAAGAACTGAATATATATGTGTACGAACGGAATATATAAGTGTAAGAACGGAATATATATGTGTAAGAACAGAATATATATGTGTAAGAACGGAATACATATGTTTAAAAACGGAATATATATGTGTAAGAACTGAATATATATGTGAAGAACTGAATATATATGTGTAAGAACTGAATATGTATGTGTAAGAACTGAATAATATGCCTAAGAACTGAATATATATGCGTAAAACTGAATATATATGCGAACGAACGGAATTTAAATGCGTAAGAACGGAATATATATGCGTAAGAACGGAATATATATTTGTAAGAACGGAATATATATGTGTAAGAACTGAATATATATGTGAAGAACTGAATATATATGTGTAATAACTGAATATTTATGTGTAAGAACAGAATATATATGCGTAAGAACTGAATATATATGCGTAAAACTGAATATATATGCGAAAGAACGGAATATATTTGCGTAAGAACGGAATATATGTGTAAGAACGGAATATATATGTGTAAGAACGGAATATATATTTGTAAGAACGGAATATATACATGTATGTGGAAGAACGGAATAAATATGTGTAAGAACTGAATATATATGTGTAAGAACTGAATATATATGTGAAAGAACTGAATATATATGTGTAAGTACTGAATATATATGTGTAAGAACTAAATACATACGCGTAAGAACTGAATATATATGCGTAAGGACTGAATATATATGAGTAAGAACTGAATATATATATGAGTAAGAACTGAATATATAGGCGTAAGGACTGAATATATATGCGTAAGAACTAAATATATACGCGTAAGAACTGAATATATATGCGTAAGAACGGAATATATATTCGTAAGAACGGTAAAGATATGTGTAAGAACGGAATATATATGTGTAAGAACGGAATATATGTGTAAGAACTGAATATATATGTGTAAGAACATAATATATATACGTAAGAACTGAATATACATGCGAAAAAACGGAATATATATGCGTAAGAACGGAATATATGTGTAAGAAAGGAATATATATGTGTAAGAACTGAATATATATGTGTAAGAACGGAATATATAAGTGTAAGAATGGAATATATATGTGTAAGAACAGAATATATATGTGTAAGAACGGAATATATATGTGTATAAACGGAATATATATGTGTAAGAACTGAATATATATGTGTAAGAACTGAATATATATGTGTACGAACTAAATATATATGCTTAAGAACTGAATATATATGCGTAAGAACTGAATATATATGCGTAAGAACTGAATATATATGCATAAGAACTGAATATATATGCGGAAGAACTGAATATATATGCGTAAGAACTGAATATATATGCGTAAGACCTGAATATATATGCGTAAGAACGGAATATATATGTGTAAGAACGGAATATATATGTGTAACAACTGAGTATATATGTGTAAGAACTGAATATATATGTGTAAGAACTGAATATATATGCGTAAGAAAGGAATATATATGTGTAAGAACGGAATATATATGCGTAAGAACTGAATATATATGTGTAAGAACTGAATATATATGTGTAAGAACTGAATATATATTCGTAAGAACTGAATATATGTTTAAGAACGGAATATATATGTGTAAGAACGGAATATATATGTGTAAGAACGGAATATATATGTGTAAGAACGGAATAAATATGTGTAAGAACGGAATATATGTATAAGAATATATATGCGTAAGAATGATATATATATGTGTAAGAATGGAATATATATGCGTAAAAACTGCATATATATGCGTAAGAACAGAACATATAAGCGTAAGAACGAATATATACGCGTAAGAACGGAATATGTACGTGTAAGAACGGAATATATATGTGTAAGAACGGAATATATATGTGTAACAACTGAATATATATGCGTAAGAACTGAATATATATGTGTAAGAACTGAATATATATGCGTAAGAACGGAATATATATGCGTAAGAATGGAATATATATGTGTAAGAACGGAATATATGTGTAAGAATATATATGCGTAAGAACGGAATATGTATGTGTAAGAACGGAATATATATGCGTAAGAACTGAATATATATGCGTAATAACTGAATATATATGCGTAAGAACTGAGCATATATGCGTAAGAACTGAATATATATGCGAAAGAACTGAATATATATGCGTAAGAACTGAATATAAATGTGTATGAACTGAATATATATGTGTAAGAACTGAATATATATGTGTAAGAACTGAATATATATGCGTAAGAACTGAATATATATGCGTAAAACTGAAAATATATGCGTAAGAACGGAATATATTTGCGTAAGAACGGAATATATATGCGTAAGAACAGAATATATATGTGTAAGAAAGGAAAATATATGTGTAAGAACGGAATATATACGTGTAAGAACGGAATATATACGTGTAAGAACGGAATATATATGTGTAAGAACGGAATATATATGCGTAAGAACGGAATATATATGTGTAAGAACGTAATATATATGTGTAAGAACGGAATATATGTGTAAGAATATATATGCGTAAGAACGGAATATATATGTGTAAGAACGGAATCTATATGCGTAAGAACTGAATATATATGCGTAAGAACTGAACATATATGCGTAAGAACGGAATATATAAGCGTAAGAACGGAATATGTACGTATAAGAACGAAATATATATGTGTAAGAACGGAATATATATGTGTAAGAACGGAATATATATGTGTAAGACCTGAATATATATGTGTAAGAACGGAATATATAAGTGTAAGAACGGAATATATATGTGTAAGAACAGATATATATGTGGAAGAACGGAATATATATGTGTATAAACGGAATATATATGTTTAAGAACTGAATATATATGTGTAAGAACTGAATATATATGCGTAAGAACTGAATATATATGCTTAAGATCTGAATATATATGCGTAAGAACTGAATATATATGCGTAAGAACTGAATATATATGCATAAGAACTGAATATATATGCGGAAGAACTGAATATATATGCGTAAGAACTGAATATATATGCGTAATAACTGAATATATATGCGTAAGAACGGAATATATATGTGTAAGAACGGAATATATATGTGTAACAACTGAGTATATATGTGTAAGAACTGATTATATATGTGTAAGAACTGAATATATATGCGT
>JAWPHD010024855.1:0-18012 GCA_037043455.1 Cyrtodaria siliqua | reverse complement strand
CTTTCTCTGATCACACATCAAAGGCTTGCTACCTAGCTATAGACTCTTCCGGAAAACTCCCTACTATCGGTAATGGTTTAGTCCAAATTGACCTACTTTCGCACAGCGAGTGACAAACAATCGTGTTATGGATCAAAGAAGATTGCCGCAAGGCATAGTTTAAGATATTAGAAGGAGGGTAAAGGGCAATTGTAGATTTTTTAACGACCGATAGATAAAATATCTGGACAGATTAAAACAGAGATTTTGAAAAGAAAAACGGTCTGGAGAAACAGATTTCGGTCTGGGAACTGATAAAACCGGCGATTTTAGAAGCCCTGCTAGAAAGCTAAAATAATATTTTCTAGAATTAGACCACAATCAAACTTGACCTGTAGTTTGATACTTGACATATTCACAATAAATATGGACGGAGTATCTCAAAACATGGTTTTCCTTAACATGAGCGCAAATCAATGAAACCAATGCGGGACGGACAGATGGATGAAAAGGATGGACATAGCAAAATCCTATAGACAACCTAAGGTTTCATTGGAAGGGTACTTAAATACAAGGACCCCCGACCACTAGCGGCTGTAGGGCAATACACCTAGCGGATGTAGCGTAGCGGATGCAGGCCACCTCGACCACCAGACCACCACTTCACCGCCACAGCGACAACTACATAGAGCAGCAGCGACATCCACCTACATACCTACAAGAGAACCGACGACACAGCAACACAGCAGCACCAGATCAACCAACACACATCAACTATACAACCGTCCAGACTCTATTGTGCCCATCGCGGCAGGGCTACCTTGTCGTGTTCGTTGGCGGAGGGACGTTAAACCTCAGAAGTACACACACACACACGGAAGGGTACTTATAAACCCAACCAGCGGGGAAAGAATACCCTGTTGAGCACGACTTTTAATTGAATAAAGTCATCTTGAATATGTAACAATGACTAAAAATAAAACTGACAGAAATTAAGCAAGGAATAAACACATGAATATTTAACAAGAATTGAATGAGCAGTTTAGAAGATGTCATTTGAAATGATCATCATTTTTGCCTAAAGCAACAGCTTCAGGAGACAATGTAAAAAACAAATGTCAATGGTCACTTTTGAGGGAACATTGCCGCCAAGTATTATTGGAATCCCCAAGCCTTTGTAGAGATATTTATTTTTATGAAATTGCTGGACCAAAAATCATCCCGCAAGCTCACCGGACCTTAAGCCAATACATCTAAATACATACAATCTCTATACTATAAGAATCTTTCATGGGTATCCGGTGAAGATAGGGAATTCCAACCCGAGGTAAAAGTCTTTTTATCGGAACCGCGGCTCTGATTAAAACACTTATACCGAGGGTTGGAATTCCCTATCTGAACTGAATACCCATGATAGATTCTTTTTCTTGCATATCAGAGACATGTTGTGCGTCGACGCTGCCAGCTACTAATGTTTTGCACGTTTTCTGCATACCGGATGTTGGCGCGCGTGAATTTTATCTCGACCCTAGAGTGAGATGGAAATATCTAGCCCCGGTAAAATGGCGGATATCCTTGTCCGGTATGCAAGAAAGGTAATTCCAACATATGGTATAACTGTTTTTATCGGAACCAAAGCTCTCCAGAAGTTTCAATTAAAACAGTTATACAGAGGTTTGAAATTTTCCGGTCTTCAACGGATACCCATGACTGATTCTTTTTCTTGAATACCATTTACAGACGTCTCCAACTACTGACATTTTGCATGTTTATTTACACACTGATGTCATGCAACTGTCATTGTTGATATCAGCATCAGGCTTTTCATCACCCATGTAAAACACGGATAACCGTATCCGGTATGCAAGAATAGTCATTTCTTTGCCATCCTCCCTCATAATAAGACAAAATAAACAACATATAAATAACAAAGCTGCTGTTGAGTAAGGCGCAGCAACACATGAAAGGTTATATGGCGCCTTACAGGAATGAACATGCCAGGCTCATCCTCCATGTACATTGAGATAACAAACATTCTACCAAATGGTAGTAAACAAGCATTTAAACCTTGAAAAGAATCCTGCAATCGATTGGTTGACGAGTCATTTGACAATCAACAATCAAAAATGCGACGTCATTTGGTTTCATTTCAATGCTTTGTTCAGTAAACAGAGGTCAATGACCTTGAAACTCTACTGATAGGTTTTTGATAGCTAGATCAGCATTCCTGTTTTTAGCCGTGGTGGCCATTCTGAATTTCTGCCCGGCCTGAAATTTTGCTAGGATCAACTAGACATCAAGAGCAACATTCCTGTGAAGTTTCATGAAAATCTGCCAAGTAGCTTCAGAGGAGTTTTTATTATCTAACAAAGTAAACAAATAATGTCGAATCAAAATAATTTTCGAAAAGGATCAACATCATGTCATGCTGATCATTTTAGAAAAAGTCCCATATCGATATCACTTATATCACTTATAGTTTTCAGGAAGTAGTCGCTACAAACTTGTTTCTTAAAAATCTATTTTTAACGGTAATAGCTTTGGTGGCCATCTTGAATTTCCGACCGAATTGAAATTTTGCTAGGATCAATTAGACATCAAGAGCAACATTCCTGTGAAGTTTCATGAAAATCCGTCGAGTAATTTCAGAGGAGTAGTCGCTACAACTTTTTACTATACAACTCTATGTAAACAAAGATGGCCGCTGGCAGCCATGCTTAACGTCGAATCAAAACGGTTTTCGACAAGGACTAACAGCATGTCATGCTGATCCTTTTAGAAAAAGTCCCATATCAATATCACTTATAGTTTTTAAGAAGTAGTCGCTACAAACTTGTTTTTTTAGCTTTAGCGGCCATCTTGGATTTCACATCAACATGAATTTTTGCTAGGATCAACAAGACAAGATGGGCAACATTTCTGTAAAGTTTCATGACAATCCATCCAGTTGTTTCAGAGCAGTAGTCGTTACAATAAAAAAGTTTACGGACGGACGGACGACAGACACCGCACCAAGGCATAAGCTCTGCTGATCTTTGAGCAGTAGAGCTAAACCTTAGAAACGGGTTTATATTGATTTTTTTACTTCTACGACAGAAAATCATCTGTTTAAGTCGTTAATACCTATTCAGCGGCTTGCTAATGCGTCGCCATTCAACGAAATTTGCAAACCGTAAATGACTAATGCACCTTTGCAAAATTCAAACTTCCAATATGATTAACCCAGTTCTTCGGAAGGTTATGTTCTGACTCCGTATAAATGTTGACGTCACATTTTCCCAATTTCCTTTCAGTCGAGACAATTCAACACCTCTCATTACAGCAAAAAATCTCAGCAAAGAAGATCTCTCAACTTCACGTCATCGATGAGAAGCTTGGGCAATGGCAGATAGTTTGCCTTTACTTGAAAATTGTTCTGCAAACTTCTTCTAATACACATCACAGAAATTTCAAAGAGAGACCGGGGCTGTAGTGCGCCAAGCCTTAAACATTCCAAAATGTCGACCCTATCTTTAAGGCATGCGGGCGGATCTATAGTCCAGTCACTCAGATAACTTATTTTTGTCACGTTATACCCAGCCTGTGCCAGCAACAGCGCCATCTCTGGGTCACATTGCTCAATGGCAAGCTCGAATGGATCGAGAAACACGTCATAATTTCGTTTTACGACACGCCCTCTTGTGTAGAAGTCTGAAGACCAGTTTAATAGTTCTTTCACCGAAGCACGGTCTTTTTTGTTGACTGCATGCAGCAATGGTGTTACTCCTCCAAAAACTAAAAATAAATACAATAAATATAATAACAAGACCTCAAAGCTCTACTGATAGGTTTTGATAGCTAGATAAGCCATGGGAACCTGTGAAGTTTTATGCACTTTCCGAGTAGTGCCACAAGTTTTTCCTATATAACCCTATGTAAACAAAGATGGCCGCTGGCATCTATGTTTGACATGGAATCAAAAGACATAGAATCAAAAGAATTTTGTTTAGGACCAACTACATGTCATGCCAGTCATTTAGTAAAGGGTTCACATTAATAAAACTAACGGTTTATGAGAAGTAGTGGCCGCAAAGTTGTATTTTTAAAATATATTTAGAGCTATGGCCGCCATCTTGAATTACCGGCCGACCTGGATTTTACTTGGGACCAAATAGACATCAAGAGCAACATTTCTGTAAAGTTTCATGAAAATCCATGAATGAGTTTCAGAGGAGTAATCGGCACAAGTTTTTCCAATATAATTCTTGAAAAGCTGTCATCAAACTCTATTTTTAAAATTTAATTTTAGCTGTGGCGTTCATCCTGAATTTCTGGCAAGCCTGATTTTTTACACAGGACCAACTAGACATCAAGACCAACATTCCTGTGAACTTCCATGAAAAATTATCAAGTAGTTGCAGAGGTGTAGTTGCCACAATTTTTTCCTATATAACTCTATCCTATGTAGAAAAAAATGACCACTGGCGCATGTTTTGGTTAAGACCATCTACATGACTTGCCAGTCATTTTGATAAAGGTTCCAAATTAATATCACTTATCGTTTTTGAGAAATATTTGCCACAAAAATCTATTTTTAGCCGTGGTTGCCACCTTGTATTTCCAGTCGACCTGAATTTATGCTAGGATCAACTAGACATCAAGAGCAACATTCCTGTAAAGTTTCATGAAAGTCCATCCAGTAGTTCAGAGGAGTAGTCGCTACAAGTTTTTCCTATATAACTCCATGTAAACAAAGATGGCCGCTGGCACCCATGTTTGACATCAAATTGAAATGAGTTTTGGCTATGACCAACTACATGTCGTGCCAGTCATTTTGGTAATGGTTTCAATCAATATCCCTAATGGTTTTTGAAAAGTAGTCACCACAAAACTCTATTTTTAGCCGTGGAGGCCATCTTGCATTTTCCGGCCGACCTGAAATTGTGCTAGGATCAACTAGACATCAAGAGCAACATTCCTGTGAAGTTTCATGAAAATCTGTCGAGTACTTTCAGAGGAGTAGTTACTACAAGTTTCTACTATATAACGCTACAAGGACTGACATCATGTCATGCTGATCATTTTAGGAAAAGTCCCAAATCAATATCACTTATAGTTTTCAAGAAGTAGTCGCTATAAACTAGTTTTTCAAAAATCTATTTTTAGCCGTGGTGGCATCCTGAATTTCCGGCCGACCTGAACTTTTGCTACAATCAACCAGATATCAAGAGCAACATTCCTGTGAAGTTTCATGAAAATCCGTCGAGTAGTTTCAGAGGATTAGTCACTACATGTTTTTACTATATAACTCTATGCAGACAAACACTGGCAGCCATGTACATATTTTGGTTAAGTTTTCAATTCAATATCACTTACGGTTTTTGAGAAGTAGCCGCCACAATGTTGCATTTTTAAAATCTATTTTTAGCAGTGGCAGCCATCTTGAATTTCCTAACGACCTATGTCGAATAAAAATGATTTTTGACAAGGACCAACATGATGTCATGTTGATCATTTTAGAAAAATCCCATATCAATATCACCTATAGTTTTTAACAAGTAGTCGATACAAATTTTAAAAATCTATTTTTAGCCATGGCGGCCATCTTGAATTTCAGACCAACCTGAAATTTTGCTAGGATCAACTTGGCATCAAGAGCAACAACATTTCTGTGAAGTTTCATCAAAATGTGTCAAGTAGTTTCAGAGGAGCAGTCGCCACAAGTTTTCCCTATACAACTCTACGTAAACAAAGATGGCCACTGGCGGCCATGTTTGACATCACATCAAAATCAACTTTGGTTAGGATCAACTACATGTCGTGCCAGTCATTTTGGTAAAGGTTCTAAATCAATATCGCTTACGGTTTTTGAGAAGTAGTCGCCTAAAAATCACTTTTTTAAAATCTATTTTTAATTGTGGTGGCCATCTTGAATTTTCGGCTGAACTGAATTTTTGCTAGGATCAACTAGACATCAAGAGCAACATTCCTGTGAAGTTTCATGAAAATCCGAAAAGTAGTTTCAGAGGAGTAGTCGCCACAAAAAAAAGTTTAGATGGACGGACAACGGACGCCACACCACAGCATAAGCTCTGCTGATCTTTGATCAGCCAAGCTAAAAATCTGTAGACTCAGCCAGGATTCAATCTCCGGACACCTTAAAGGTGAAGCAAACGCAGTTGACCACTTAAAGAAACTAAACTGCCAAATAACGGCAAAATTACACTTCCATGCTGTTTATCAAATACTCTATCCAAGAGTTCAGGTTATATAATAATGCATATGTGCCAATTAAAAGAAAAGGTTTATTCACGGGTTCTTAACCACTGATTGAATATGCGTAAATAAAATACACATTGTTAACTCTTAACTGGATGCTCCAGTTTTGGAGTTTGGTCTGGCTGGTTAAAGCCGTTTATATTGTGTCTATAGAATTTGGATTCTCAAAATATGTAAGTTATATATATACCTTGTCATCAGCAGGATTTATAAACAGTGTACATCTGTTGTAACATATGCTTGTGGATGGCGGGATAGGGACTTTAAGTTAGCTCTATGACCAGAAAGTACTATCGCATTTATTAACCTATTTACATACAGAAAGTAATCTCGCATTTATTAACCTATTTACATACAGAAAGTTATCTAGCATTCATTAACCTATATACATACAAAATGTTATATCGCATTTATTAACCTATTTACAAACAGAAAGTAATATCGCATTTATAAACCTATTTACATACAGAAAGTAATATCGCATTTATTAACCTATATACATACAGAAAGTAATATCGCATTTATTAACCTATTTACATACAGAAAGTAATATCACATTTACAAACCTATTTACATACATGCTCATTGAGTGCTGTACCAATATTACCTAACATGATATGTTAACGGGATGTTATACCCCATTTCATTTAACTTCCAGTTACCATCTGTTTTATATCTTACATTTGCCCATCTGTTTAGCGCCATTTTCCAGCAGGTACCTGACCAGCGGAGGACACTTGAGGTAGATCGCCATCACAAGTGGGTTTGAGTGCTCTTGGCTGGAAGTCAAACAAATTGGTGGTTAGTAAGGCTAATGTGCTTCTATATTCACAGAAGTCGCTAGGACCGATGGATGCTCCCCAAATAAAGGTACACATGTGAAATACAAATGGATGAAAAATGTAGGCAGAGTGGAGCGGACAAACTTTACATCTGAAAAATGTCAAAGTCCTGTAACTCCGCAAAAACAAGCATTAGATTCGAAAAACTTCAAAGCGTTGCAACTCTGCCAAAAATCACTGAACTGGAAAGTTCTGACAATATGCTCTCTACACATCATACAGATACTGCTATAAAGTTTCATGGAAATCAGATGAAACATTCAGGAGCCATTGAGCGGGCAAGAAAGCGGGACAGACGGACGGACACGATGGCAACTATATGCTCCCTGAAAATGAATATTTTGAAAAACATAAAAAGTAACACGTTGATAGTAAATAAGGCCAATGGGCTTCTATATTCACAGATTTTTATAAAAAAACAACAACAGATTTTGTGGTTATTGTGGCCAGCAGGCTTCTATACGTAATATTTGAATGGTCAAATTGATAAATTGTTGAAGAATTATCTGAATTTCGACATAATCCTGCATCAATGAGCACTCGTCATGTCAAGCGGACAAGTGGAATTTGCATGCCCTGCAGTGATTGCTGCTATACTAACAGTTCAAGTGTCACCGGCACCACTGAGTTTAATCGGAGTGTGTTCTTAGTCAGGACACTTTCTCTTTGCCTCGTTCATTGGATGGGGACAAAAACGAATATTCCGTTTATCAGAGCACCTTAAAGAAGCATGGGAATCTATTCGATAGTAAGAGCAGGGTAGACTCCTGTATTCTTTCTTCCCTTCTCTCTAGAGTGGCTCTAAATAACCTATAGTGTGTTGACCAGCCACTAAATAACATTCAAATACTATACTACCAATTTTGTCACACATACATATTGATTGATTCTCATTTGGTTCTCATTTAATACCTTTTATGCTTATTGACTCAGACTAGAAGGGTGTTCCACAGAACACTTGTGCCACCTTCCATGTGCTTATTTAAAGTTATTAGCTAGGCCAGGTTGCAGGTTAAAGTTTTATGCCAAAATGAAAGTCAGAGTTACTGGACATGTGTAACGACATTCCTTGGGGTAAGATGAAGATGTGTGTGAGGTTTCATGAACGTAGGCCAAATACTTTTCAAGTTATGTCAATAATTTGCCAAGTTATGAGCTGGGGCATATTGCAGGTTGAAGTTTTATAACTAGAAGAGTGTTCCACGGAACACTTGTGTGTCACCTGCCATGTGCTTATTTCAGCAAGTACAATCTATGTCCTTCATGAATTATGGAGCAGTGTTAAAGTTTATGAAAAGGGGCAAAAATGTGTATTGGGTAATTGATAAGAAAGAACTGTATAACGTTTTATGACAATAGGTCAATATTTTGCCAAGTTATGAGCTAAGTAAGGTTAATGTTTTATGAAAAGGGGCATAACTCTGCCAAAATGAAAGTCAGTGTTATTGGAAATGTGTAACGACATTCCTTTGGTTAAGATGAAGACCTGTGAGAAGGTTCTTGAAATTAGGTCAAATATGTTTAAAGTTTCAAGTTATGACCAGTTATGAGCTCGGTTAGGTTCCAGGTTATAGTTTTATGCAGAACTCTGCTGAAATGAAAGTCAGAGTTACTGGTCATGGGGTAATACTAATCTGCGTGGTAAGATGAATATGTGTGTGATGTTCCATGAATATAGGTCAAATACTTCTTAAGTTATGGCCAGAGCTTGGTTAGGTTGTAGGTTGAAGTTTTATGAAAGGGGGTAAAATGAAAGTGAGGTCCTTAGGTTAAGATGAAGATGTGTGTGAAGTTTCATGAACATAGGTTAAATACTTTTCAAGTCATGGCCAAGGTTAGGTTGCAGGTTAAGGTGTGACGGATGATGACGACGACGGACAAAGTGATCCCTAAGTGTCTGCCATGCTATGCAGGCGACACAAAAAAGGGGCATAACTCTGCCAAAATGGAAGTCAGAGTTATTGGACGTGTAAAACATTCATTGGGGTAAAATGAAGATGTGTGTGAAGTTTCACAAACGTAAGTCAAATACTTATCAAGTTATGGCCTAGGTTAGACTGCAGATGAAAGTGTGATGGATGGACGACTTTGACACCGGAAGCCGACAGATAATGAACAAAGTGATCCCTAAGTGCTGTCATGCTATGCACGCAACACAAAAAGGAGCATAACATGATTCTTACATAAAACCTTTTATATAAGAATCATATATTAAAGTATCATGGGAATCAAATAACAAGAGGCCCAAGAGGGCCTGTGGATGCTCTACTGGCAAACATGGCTCTTATAACATCAATGAAGCGAGAGACTGCCAAGATCAGATGAAAAATGAAGGCCCTACCGTATTAACGAGGCAAAATATAGCATTTTTAACTAAATCAAGAGCCATAACTTCTCTGTTACTGGTCCGACTGGTCCAACAAACAGCTAAAAAAAAAAATAAACAAAGAGAATTAAAAATAAATAAATAATAATAATACAACAAGAGGCCCAGAGGGCCTGTGGACGCTCTACTGGCTCAAGATAAAGTTTATGTATAAGGGTCAAAAGATCATTCAACCAGAACATGGCAATGATAGGTGCAACTAGTTTTAGTACTGATAATTCGTCGCCAAGATATCGCTGAAAATCTGGCAAAGAGTTCAGAAGAGACTAATCTGGACAAAGTTTGTGTATAAAACATTTAAAGGGTCACAACTCTGCCAAAATCATTCAACCGAAATATGGCGATGATTATGCACAACTAGGCTTGATACTGATCATCCTTGTCAAGTTTCGTCTATATCCAGCCAGGGGTTTCAGGAGAACTAGCCCGGAAAAAATTGTGGTATCAAATTTTTTAAAGGGCCATAACTCTGCCAAATATTTGTAAACATGGAATGTGACAAGCGACATGCACACACTAGGCTTGCGTGCCTGATCATCGCCCTGCAAAGTTTTTGGAGAGGGGTTCAGGAGAAGTTAGATCAAACAAAGTTTGTGTATTAAAAACCTTTAAAGGGCCATAATTCTGCCAAAAAAATCATTCAATTGGAATACGGCAATGACTTGCACAACTAGACATGGAATTGATCATCCGTAAAAAGTTTCGTTTAAATCCGGCAGGGGTTCAAGAGAACTAGTTCAGAACAAAGTTTGTGTATTAAAAACCTCATTTTAAAGGGCTATAACTCTGCCTAAAGATCATTCAACCTGGGAACACGGTGACTATGTACAACTAGGCTTGGGTACTGATCATCCCTGCAAAGTTTCAACTGAAATCCGGCCAAATGAAGCCCTTTCGTCTTAATGAGGCCAAGATATAGCATATTTCAGAAAATCAAGGGCCATGACTACCGATGTAAATGGTTCCAATCTGGATGGTTTTCAACTTGTCCAACCTTTCATTGATATTAACAATTTGGTAAAGTTTCTTAAGATCGAATGAAAGATAAAGTCCCTATCGTCTTAACGAGTCAAAATATAGCATTTTTAACTAAATCAAGGGCCATAACTCCGCTGTTAATGTCCGATCTAGCTGTTTTCGAACTTGTCTGAGCTTTCATTTATATAAAACAATATGTAAAGTTTGGTAAAGATTGGATGGAAAGAGAGAAGGAAGCCTATCGTCTAAATGAGGGCAAAATATAAGCATTTTTAACTAAATCAAGGGCATCACTCCGCTGTTAATGGTCCGTTCTAACTGGTTTTTGAACCTTGTCCGAGCTTTCATGATTATTAACAATTTGTAGCAAGTTTGCTAAAGATCAACTAATAAATGAAGGTGCTAGAGTGTTCACAAGGCTTAATATGGCATTTTCAGCAAAACAAGGGCCAATAACTCGGTGAAATTATTTCGATCTTTGCCGGTTTTAGAACTTGTCCAAGCTTTTATTGATAATAAAGACACTGGCAAAGTTAAGTAAAGGTCCGATTCTAATATGAAGCCCTAGAGTAAGTTAAGTTAAAGGTCCGATTAATAGTGAAGGGCCCTAGAGTGATTACAAGGCAGAAAATAGCATTTTTCAGAAAAAACAAGGGCCATAACTCCGGTGTTACTGATCCGATTTAGCTGGTCTTTCGAAATTATTTGAGCTTTCATTGATATTAACAATCTGTGCAAGTTTGGTAAGAGTCAAATAATAAATGAATGTGCTAGACGTGTTCAAAAGGCAGAAAATGGCTTCTTTCAGAAAAAAACAAGGGCCATAACTCTGGCATTACTGATCTGATTTGGCTGGTTTTCGAACCTTGTCCGAGCTTTCATTGATAATTAACAATCTGTGCAAGTTTGGTAAAGATCAATAAATAATGAAATGTGCTAGAGTGTTCACTGGCTTAATATGGCATTTTTCAGCAAAACAACGGGCCCATAACTCCCGTGAAATTTTATCCGATCCGGCTGGTTTTCGAACTTGTCCGAGCTTTCATTGATATAAAGACACTGGTAAAGTTTCGTAAAGATTTGACTTGAATAATGGAAGGCCCTAGAGTGTTCACAAGGCAAAAGTTAACAGCCGGACGGACGCGAGGACGGACGACGAGACGGACGACGGACGGAACGGACGGACGCGGACAACTCGCCATCACCAAAGCTCTGCTGGCCTAACGAGGCCAGTAGAGCTAAAAACAAGAGGCCCAGAGGGCCTGTGAACCGCTCTACTGGCTGTTATACAATTGATGAATCGAGTCGTACAACATGGTGTCTAGAGTGTACACAAGGTTTTTCAAGTATTTGACCTAGTGGACCCTAGTTTTGACCCAATGGGACCCATTTTCGAACTTGACCAAACTATAATAAACACAACATTTACGACAAAGTTTTCATCAAGATTCGGGTCAGAAATATGGCCTCTAGAGTGTACTAGTGACCTAGTTTTTGACCCTGTGTGACCCATTTCAAACTTTAGCAAGCTATAATTGAGAGGACAAATATTCTGACAAAATTGCATCAAGAGCGGGTCAAAAAAATGGCCTTTAGAGTGTACACACGGTTTTCCAAACGTTTGACCTGAGTGACCTAGTTTTTAACACCATGTGACCCATTTTTGAACTTGACCAAGATATAATAAGACAAACATTTTGACAAAGAGTGTACACAAGGTTTTTCCAATATTTGACCTAGTGACCTAGTTTTTAACCCCATTGTGACCCATTTACAAACTTGACCGAGATATAATTTAAGACAAACATTCTGACAAAGTATGAGCATCAAGCTCCCCGGGTCAAAATATGGCCTCTAGAGTGTACACAAGGTTTTTTCCAATATTTGACCTAGTGACCTAGTTTTTAACTTCATGTAGACCCATTTCCGAACTTGATCAAGATATAATTAGATAAACAATTGACAAAATTCTATCAAGATTGGGTAAACAAATATGACCTCTAGAGTGTACACCAAGTTTTTTCAAGTATTTGACCTAGTGACCTAGTTTTTGACCCCACATGAACCCATTTTTGACTTGACCGTGATTTTCATTGAAGACATACATTCTGACAAAGTTGCATCAAGCTCGGTCAAAAATATGGCCTAAGAGTGTACACAAGGTTTTTCCAATATTTGGACCTAGTGACCTAGTTTTTGGACCCCACATGACCCATTTTTCGAACTTGACCGAGATTTCATTGAGACAAACATTCTGACAAAGTTTCATGATGATTGCATCAGAAATGTGGCCTCTAGAGTGTACACAAGCAAAAGTTAACGGACGTACGGGACGCCGGACGATGGACGTCGGACGACGGACGACGGAAGACGGACAACAACACATCCATAAGCTCTGCTGGCCCTTGGCCCAGTAGAGCTATAAATACTAAAATAATAATAATTGGCCCTCGGGTCACATTTGGCCCCGCCCCAAGGGTCACATGATTTACATAGACATGTATAGGGAAAAACTTAAAAAATCTTCTTCTCTGAAACTGCAAGAGCCAGAGATTTAATATTTTGCATTTCTGCTATAAGCTTGTGGTCCTCTACGAAGTTTGTTCAAATGGTGACCCAGGCGGTCACATTTGGCCGCACTTCGGGGCGTCACCGTTTTACATAGGGCCAAATGTGGCAGGAAGCATCGGTAAGATGTCTAGTTGTGCATATCACGCTTTTGTTCCAGTTCGCCGGATTGATTGCGACGAGTTAAGGCCCTTTGACATTTTATTTTAAATTTCTTTGTTCGGCGCTACTCCTCTTAAACAGCTTGTTGGATTTCTACGAAAATTGGGCAGGAAGCCTCAGTATGATGTCTAGTTGTGCAAAGCGCAAGTATATCAATGAAATCTTGACAATTCTCGAAAACCAGCTAGATCTTTGTTAGTAATAGACAGAGTTATGGCCCTATGATTTGTTGATATATGCTAAATTGTATTTTCCTTTTTTAAATCTATAGGAGAAGAGAGCTATAATCTAGGTATATCTAACTAAATCTAACAAACAGCTGATATAGCCAGTAGAGCATCCACAGGCACTCTTGGGCCTCTTAGTTCCTATATATCTATATGAAAAAACATGCAAAACTTTAATATACAAACTTTGGAACCCCCGGGGCACGGCCATTTTTGACCCTGGGGACTTTATTTGAACAAACTTGATAGTCTAGGCGTTGGCTATCACATTTTAAAAGAAAAACCTGTTGAAATCTGTACGAGCAGTTCTGGAGAAGAAGATTTTTTAAGGTTTCGACCAACATATGGTAATGGCAGCCATCTTGGAATGTAGCGCTGACCTAATTTTAACAAATCTAAAAAGCATTCATCTAAGGATCATCAGTGTGAAGTTTGGTCAAAAATTAGCCAAGCGTGTTTCTGAGGAGAAGTCGTTTGAAAGAAAAGTTAGACAGGACAGACGACAGAAGACGGGACAACACACCATCCCATAAGCTCTGCTGCGGCCCTTGGCCAGTAGAGCTAAAAATGGACAATTTTTTAGTTTTTTACGCCGAAAAAAATATAAAAATGTATGTCTTTTTAATTTATTCTCATACAAAAATTATATGAAACTCGGAGTAAAACTCTAATTATTACAGTGCCGTTAAAAGTTTTAAATAATTGTTGTTGATGTTTTCTTGCCTTTTGCTTGTCAATCATTTTAATAAACAAAATAGCTACCTATCAAGTTTTTAAGCTTTATCAGGCACTTAATTTACAATTTCCAGAAACAAGCACATTTTTGGAGGGTCGACACAAAATTGGCAATTATAAGTGGTTTCGGTTATATAAGAACCATACGAGAATTATACGGTTCTCTAAAGATAATACATGCATATGTTTATCATATATGTCAATAATACTTATGTAGACTCACGCAACAAATGTTTACTTACATGGATCTCGCCTTAATTCCACTAAGTGATGGAAAAGTTTATATTAGCAGGATTTTATAACGAACTATTTCGACATGAAAACACGTTTAAAACATTTTTTACTGCAAAAATTGTTTAAAATTAACCCTTTTTAAGCTGTAATTAAGGTTTTATTTCATACCCCAGCAACCCCTATTTTCGCTTCTTGGAGAAGGGGTTGGATGGGATATGAAAGTTCCACTCGCCTGGAAGGTTTCCATGAAGATACATGGAACAGATTAAGGAGAATTAGTGATGAAAAGACTTCCCTACATATTACTATCATAAACAAAGTGGCTGCTGGTAGCCATCTTGGAACAGCCTCATCAAAATGCATTTTACATGTCATGATCACTTTAGTAGAGATGCAGATATATCTCTCTTGAAGTTCTGGAAGTAGGCGAGGAGTCTATGTTAAGCTAGGTTAGATTTCACCAAAGAAGAATTTTATATAAATATCAAACAGACATCATATAATAATGTTGTGATTTTTTTTTGAAATTCTGCAAACTGGTTTTTGAGAAAACTGGCAGGGTATTGCTCTCCATGCATACGGGACGGAAGGATTACTAAATCAATACGTAAATCAAAACTGATATGACTTTGTTTATATAATTTATAAGTATGTAAATCTTACACGCTGAGATTGAGATCTGCTCCTGATTGCACCAGCATGTGTATGATCGTCATGACAACTGGATCTATCTGTTTCGTTTGCATCGAAGTTCCGCAGATTCTCCCACATAATGTTGGTGAGTGGGGTCTCCCACCACTGTCTACGCTGTTTGTATCAGCACCGGCCGTCAGCAGAATCTGAAACCGTCTCAAGGTTTTTCGAAGAATCACTGCTCGCTGTTTGCAAATAGAAATTGAAGGAATATTACTGTAGTTGGAATGAAGCTATTGCATTAAAGGGGAATATTTTCAACAATACAAGAGGTCAATGACCTTGAAGCTCTACTGTCAGATTTTGATAGCTAGATCAAGCTATGGGAAGTTTTATTAAATACCGTAAGGACCAGCACTTTCAGAGAAGTTTCTCCTAGTATAACTCTATGTAAACAAAGATGATTCGCCGCAGCTGCTGGCGGCCATTTAGACATCGAATCAAAAGAAGTTTTTTTAGGACCAATTACATTCATGCCAGTCATTTTAGCAAAGGTTCCACAACAATACCACTTATGGTTTCTGAGAAGTAGTGGCCTCAAAGGTTGTATTTTTAAATCTATTTATAGCTATCGTTCCGACCTGGTTTTTACTTAGGATCAACTCGACATCCAGAGCAACATTTTCTGTAAAGTTTCATGAAAATCCATCAAGGAGATTTCAGAGGAGTAAACGCCACAAGTTTTTCCAATATAATTCTACATAAACAAAAGATGGCCTCTGGCGGCCATGTTTGATATTGAATCAAAATGAATTTTGTTTTTAGGGACTCAACTACATGTCAACCCAAGTCATTTTAGAAGGTTCCAAATCTTACGTTTTTTTGAAAGTAGTCGCCACAAACTTCTATTTTTTAAATCCCTGAATTTTTACTTAGGACCAACTAGACATCAAAAGGCAACAATCCTGTGAAGTTTCATGAAAAATTATCAAGTATTCTCAGAAGAGTAGTCGCCACAAGTTTTTTCCTATATAACTCTTTGTAAACAGAGGGGGCACTCCTCAGTTTGCTTGAACGTCCATGGTGTAAATCAGAAAGAAATCACTAAGCATCGATGGTATTTTCTAATAATTATGAAGCACAGTGTTTGATGTTTTTTTTCAGTTTTGAGAACATCTAAGTTTATTTTGGTGTATTGAATATGCATTGTTTGGGGTTTTTGGAGGCTATAAATAGAAAGAAGAGGTCAACGGACCCTTGAAGCTCTACTGATTGATTTTGATTTCAGGAAGTAGTCTAGTCGCTACAAACTTGTTTTTTGAAAATATAATTTTAGCAGTGGCGGCCATCTTGAATTTCCTGGCCAACCTGAAATTTTTCTAGGATCAATCAGACATCAAGAGCAACATTCCTGTGAAGCTTTCATGAAAATCCGTCTCGTAGTTTCAGAGGAGTAGTCGCCTTCAAGTTTTCATTATATAACTCTATGTAAACAAGAGCATCGGCCGCTGACAGCCATGTTTCTCAACATCGAATCAAAATGATTTTTGACAAGGACCAAACATCATGTCATGCTGATCATTTTAGAAAAATGTCCCATATCAATAACATCTATAGGTCTTTCAAGAAGAAGTCGCTACAAAACTTGTATTTGAAAATCTCTTTTTAGAAAGTGGCGGCCATCTTGAATTTCGGCCGACCTGAAATTTTGAGCTAGGATCAATAAGACCATCAAATAGACATCAAGAGCAACATTCGTGTGAAGTTTCATGAAAATCCGTCAAGTAGTTTCAGGAGTAATCGCTAACAAGTTGTCATTATATAACACTATGTAAACAAAGATGCACTGGCAGCCATGTTAACGTCGAATCAAAATAAATGTTCGACTCGGATAACCATTATGTCACTGTTGATCATATTAGAAAAGTCCCAATATCAATATCACTTTATAGTTTTCAAGAGAGTAGTCGCTACAACTTATTTTTTAAAAATCTATTTTTAGCTGTGGTGGCCATCTTGAATTTCTGCCCGATCTGAAATTTTGCTAGGATCAATTAAACATTAAGAGCAACATCTGACTAAAGTTTCATGAAAATCCGGCCAAGTAGTTTCAGAGGCGTAGTCAGCTGCACGAAGTTTGACTTACTATATAAGTCTATGTAAATCAAAGATAGGCCGCTGGCAGCCCATGTTTAAATTCCGAACTCAAAACGATTTTTTACAAGGACCCAACATCATGTCATGCTGATCATTTTAGAAAAGTCGATATCAATATCACTTTATAGTATTCAAGAAGTAGTCGTTACAAACTTGTATTTTGAAAAACTTTATTTTTAGCCGTGGCGGCCATCTTGAATTTCCGGCCGACCTGAATTTTGCTAGGATCAATTAGGCATCAAGAGCAACATTCCTGTGAAGTTGTCACTGAAGTCCGTAAGTAGTTTCAGAGGAGTAAGTCACTACAAGTTTTCATTATATAACTCTATGTAAACAAAGATGGCCGCTGGCAGTCACTGTTTAACGTCGAATCAAAACGATTTTCGACAAGGACCAAAATCATGTCATGCTGATCATTTTAGAAAAAGTCCCATCTCAATATCACTTAGAGTTTCAAGAAATAGTCGCTACAAACTTGTTTTTTTAAAATCTATTTTTAGATTTGGCGGCCATCTTGGATCTTCACATCAACATGAATTTTTGCTAGATCAACTAGACTTCATGGCAACATTTCTGTTAAAGTTTCATGAAAATCCATTCAGTAGTTTCAGAGGAGTAGGTCGCTACAAATATAGTTTACAGACGACGGACAAGGACGGACGGACTCGCACCACGGCATACAAGCTCAGGCATCTGTCTGATCTCTTATCAGTCTAGCTAAAAAGCATGCGAAACCTATCAAAAACTATCCAAAAAATAGTAAAAATGGCTGATTCTTGACTCACGGGGTGATCAGCATGGAATAACTATTTAAAACGCCTGGAGAAGGTATGTAAAAGTCTTAGCTATTTTC
>JAWPHD010024854.1:0-18013 GCA_037043455.1 Cyrtodaria siliqua | reverse complement strand
ACCGAATGAGATAATTTTGTATACAAACATAATATCACATGAAAAACTTGTAATTAAACCATAAGTGGGTTTTAGCAGTGCAGATACATCAGTTTTTTAGCAGTGCAGATACATCAGTTTAGCATTAGTTATATTTTCCTAATATTGTCATATTAAAACGGCATAACAAATCAGTTTGTTACTATGATAATTTGTTAAATAAAAATGACACAGTAACACACTTTAGGTATGAAAGCACTAATTATTTTCCCCATAGACACCAATGTTAAAGTGTCACATATTAATGATTTGCTGCAAATTCAACTTAAGTATGGATAATGCAGCAGTGTAATGTTCATATAGAAATCTATTTTTCCACTTGAAAAATCACCAGAAAACGTGGGGTCACAAGACATGTAAGAAAGTTCTTGTTTGTTTAATCAACAGGTCAAGGGTACAGCTGTTTTTATTGATCGACTGTTTTCACTGCTCACAAAGTGTAAGCATAGAGTCGAAATTTCGAAAATGTTCATCAGTGATCCAGTATAACCTATTAATACGCTTCTTATACATATAACCACAAAATCGAATAGAAATGGGCAGTTTTCCCCTACTTATAATGCCCGTTTCCATTGAAAAAGGAGGGATTACTTTTTATTATAGGAACTACATTCGACTCGGAGGTTTACATGTAATTGGTGGTGGTAAACCTTTAATATGCGTGTGTTTTTTGACAAATCCGAATGAACATAATCTATTTCTTATGTGTTTAGTTTCATAGATGCATATAATATAAATAAAATTGAAAAATAATAATATTACACAATCATTGTATATAGTTGATGTCAACACACCCACAGATACCGGTTTAAAAAAAAAAAAAAGTCTTATATTCTATTAAATACTATAAGACTTTTACTTTTTTTTTAAACCGGTATCTGTGAACACACCACGGGTGGCCAGTGTTTGCCAGTGATTTATGGCCTCTTTGATCTAAACAAACATCCTGCTTAGGACGGCCAATTAGCCACAGGGCACCGTATAATTATGATTGGAGAAAACCTTTATATCTTTTGATCGCAATAAACAACTGCCATAAAACCCTGCGTTTATAATAGCGCCGCTTCAGTTAACTGTTTTTTGCATGATTATATATCTATGTAGGTCATATGGGTTTGAGACCTTATAGTAAAAAAAACTCCAGGACGCTTATGGTGAAATGCATTGGAAAGCGCTTAATTGATACAGACATTAAAAGTTGTTGTTCGTTGTTCAACTGCTGGAAAGGATATTTAATTAACCAAAAGAGCTCCAACACAGATGGGTTGACTAAGAGTTTTTAAAACATAATTAAAGCGTTTACATAAACAAAAAGTGTACCACTACATTCTTTAATCATATTTCTCGACAGCGAGGTGTTTTTATTGGAGGAATTAACTAAAATTAAAAAATCTAAAGTGGATTCCTACAGCATCGTCGTTGGCTAGAATCGGCCATGTATGGCCGTTTTGGTCGACACTCTATGTCGTCTTTAAGACAAAATATTAGACAAAATTAAGATTTTTACATAACAAAAAGTGTACCACTACATCCGTCAATCATATTTCTTGACAACGAGCTGTCTATTTCCTAGGAATTAACTAAAACAAAAAAAATGTATAGCGAAGTCAAACAAGATGGCATTTCATAGTCATTGGCTGGAATCGGCATGTATGAATCTGAATCTGAATTTATACCATGTAGGGCCTGTTACGGCATAAACACATCGGAATAGAGGCTGTTGCTGTTAGTAGCACTTTACGAGCTGATTTGAAGCTCTCCAATGATGGCGTGCAAACGAAACTGTCTTCAAGATGGTTCCAATCAATAATTGTCTTTGGAAAGAATGAGTTTTTATATTGTTCGTTCTTGCACTGTATTGTTTTGAAACTCTTTGAATTATTTAGCACCTGATTGTCTATAATGTTATAAGCTTGAAAGTCACTGAAAGCTTTTGCTTTAAATTTTTTTTTAGGTCTTTCAGGAATAAGCACCAGCCCCTCGACCACCTTGTAGAAGAAGACGAGTCGGTTCATCTTCCTTCTATCTTGGAGCGACGGTAGCTTCAGTCGTTTTGTGCGATATCTATGCAGTTGTAAGACAAATTATTAGACAAAATTAAGGTTTTTGCATAACAAAAAGTGTACCACTACATTCTTCAATCATATTTCTCGACAGCGAGCTGTCTATTTTCTAGGAATTAAATAAAACAAACAAATGAATAGAGAAGTACAAAAGGGTGCATTTAATCGGCATTGGCTAGAATCGGCCATGCTGGTCGATATCTATGCAGTCTTTAACACAAATTATTAGATAAAATAAAGGAGTTTTGCATAAAAAAAGTGGACCACTACATTTTACAATCACAGTTTTCGACGGCGAGCTGTTTATTTTTGAGGAATTAATTAAAACAAACAAATGTATAGCGGCTTTGCGCCATCTCGACATCTCTGATAAACAATACTTTAACGAACACGGCCGACCAACAGTTTGTGAATTTTATTTTATATCAATCAATTCACTGTAAAGTAACGTAAAAATACCCAAAATGTCAATATCAACTATTAGTAATATAACAACAAACGAGTTCTGTGAAGTATGATGACCTAATAATGCAAAACAGTCAAAATGGCGGAAACAAAATGGCGGATATTCAGAAAAGTTTACCGCTAAAACGAGGTTCCTTCCACTTCTCGAAGCCATACGAGATTTCAGTCAGCTGCGCTATATCTCCATTACGGGTCACCATTCACTCTCTTATTACTTCACTGCAAGAACCAATGACCTGTCCAACTCAGGGGCAAATTACCCAAAATGTTCATGATGTTCATGACATATATGCAGGGTTTTAAAATAATCACTCTGAAAATCCCTAATTTTAACAGTAAACTTGGTTGAACATCTAAGATAAAGACCGAGTTGATCACCTACCAGGATGTAGAGCTGTCACATTCTGGTCATGGACTGGTCAGTTTAGCTTGATGATGCTTTATCAAAATTATGAATTGATAGCCTTACCTGGACGACAAGTTATTTCAGTACAATACAACTTTAGTACTGTGGTTTCATATCCCCGTCATATAGGGCCCTGCTCTTAGTAACTGGACTGTTTTTCATACACAAGTCACTCACTCTAGTGGGTTGTGTAAACTTGTGTTTCATAATTACTTTACTGGACTGTATTTTAAACCCTGAAGTTCAGCCATAGACCCAGCCTGACCACGAGAAACTTCAAGTTATTTTAATTCATGTTGTACACTCACTGACACAGTTAGGGTAACTCGCCCCTGAGTCGGACAGGTTATTGGTTCTCGGCACCTCTGTCTATTTATTTTCATGCTCCTGCTTGCTGAAACCATCTGGTTGCTTCCTCTGTGTTAAATGTATCATTCGATGTCAACTGTTTAGCAGTACCAGCGTTTTTACTGGGATTACGTCATACTTTTCGCACTCACCAAAATTCGCCCTTGAGTCGGACTTTTTTTGCAACTTCAGTAGTGGGTCTTAAAATTGCTTCGATGTTGCCATCAGCTCAAATAAAGAAATTGTCCTTATTTTTCTTCATTAGATGTCTTCTAGTGTAAAATGTTCGTGTATTGGCTCCTGACTTTAGTGTTCGTCTTCAGGGCAGATATATTTACATGCCCCAAAGTCAAACATGTAATTGCCCTTGAGTCGGGACTGTACAGGTAACTGGAGAAATCAATAGATTGGGGGTAATGAATGAAAAAAATCATTGGATTGCCTCCCTTTCATAGTAACAGTTATTGACCGTTTCCAGTTGAGAAAGATATTCAACCATTCTCGATTTTGCCATTATCAAATCTCGCTCTCGTTTTTCGCGAGATTTAGAGTTCGGGGTGTCTCAACACTAACTCTGTATAGTGAATATACAGTGTTTATTTGTTTTACACACATTTTAGAGTGTATCGTGCAAAAATATCATGCGAGTGCCGTTTCTAGTTGTGTTAGTAATATAAACTGTCAGACTATTGACCTTTTCTGGGTAAAATTGCTTTTTTATTGCCATTATAATGATACCTTGAAACCGAAAGTAGGTAGAAGTGCGTTACTCAAAGATCAGAATCCTCGTGTTTCATAAATTATTTAAAGTAATTAACTTTACTTATTACACTAAATTATATTCCACAAGCGAATATGTATCGCAAAAGTATTTTACTGTTGATAATTGTTACGGCATAGATAAAATAATTAACAGAACCATAGATCTACATACACATGACATATATATCCATGACAGAACTCTGCAAAATATTTTTAATTTCATTCATAAATCATAGGACCTACATATAGCCATGCCAAAAACAAGTAATTGAACAGTCGCTTATGTTGGGTTTTATTTGCATGTTGTTTATTGCAATCAAAAGAATTGAATTGAAGTGGGGTTTTAAGGCGCACCAACACATTACAGGTTATATGGCGCCTAACAGGCATGAACATGCCAGGCTCATCTTCCATGTACATCGAGATAAAATATGGAAAATGGGCCTAGAACCTTCTCACCCTGAACTGCAGAGTTGCTGCAAATTCTATCGTAAAAACTCCATTTTGGAGCCACGTTTATTGTTTTTCTGCCACTGCTCTTAGTGATGTGAGCGAGATGGCACCTGAAACAATGCAGGGGTACTGATGAAGACCTTTAAAGAGCATGAACAAAAAATGAATATGAATGGGGGGGTCCTACCCCTCTGCATGTGACGGTGTGTTTGCAGTGGTTGTATTAAGATAAAGGGTTTCTCCAATAGTAATAATGCAATACCCCGTGGCTAATTGGCTGTCCAAAGCAGGACATTTTAAGAGGCCATAAATCACAAACACTGGCTGCGCGTGGTGTGTTGACATCAGATATATACTATAATTGTGTCATATTTTAATTTGTGCATACGGCGAGGGTAAAAAAATAACTTCAGCTAACTGCTTTAATTTTCAATTTTATTTATAGTATGCATTTGTGAAACTAAACACATTACAAATAGATTGATTTGTCAAAAAAAAAAGAAAAAAAAAGAAGTCTGTTACATGCTTGTTTGTTATTTAAATCGAAATTATGTATTTCATGTCACATATTCCATCTGTCTTGCAGATAAACGAACTTTTAAATCAATTTAAGAAACACAATAATTATGATCTTCGAATAACGTCAGGAACATCGACAATATTAGGCTACCTACTTTCGGTTTCAAAATATCATCATAATTACAAATAAACACCACATTTAACACCGGCAAATTCAATATCTGACAGCTCATATTAATAACATAACTACAAACAGCTTTCCCACGTTATACATAATACACGTATACATAAAATTGAAAATTGTGTGTGTGTGTGTGTGTAATTCTAAGGTTTATAGTCCGTCCGCCAACGAACACGTCAGGGTATACCTGACGCGATGGGCACAATAGAGTCTGGACTTTAAAAAAAAAAAATTGAAAATTAAAATAGTACACAATATATACTGTATATATATGATGTCAACACACCACGGGTAGCCAGTGTTTGTGATTTATGGCCTCTTTGATCTAAACAAACATCCTGCTTTGGACAGCCAATTAGCCACGGGGCACAGCATTATTACTATTGGAGAAACCCTTTTGATTGCAATAAACAACCTGCCATAAACTCAACATTAGCAACTGTTCAGTTAATTGTTTTTGGCATAGCTATATATCTATGTAGGTCCTATGATTTATGAAATCTTATACTGTGGTAGGAATAACAATATATTGTAGAGTCCTGTTAATTATTTTACATAATAATTGTCATAACAATTACCAACAGTAAATGACTCTTTGCAATACATATTCGTTTGTGGAATATACTTTTATGAACATTATTTAAAGGAGAATGAATTTAAAACTCAGTGTAGCCGTTTTGAATGTGTGAGTGAGTAAGTGAGTAGACGACAAGTGAATTAGCATTACCAACCTAAGACAAGTTATGCCCAACATAAACAGGGCCCTTTCCGGTCACTTGTGGGCAACCGGGCAAAGTGATGTTATTGTGTGTATTTGTATGTATGTGCATGTCTGTGCGACGAACAATCTGACATTACCGGTCTGTGACTAGTTATGTCAGGCATAAACAGCGCCACGCCAGGTCACGGAGAGGTAACCTGATACGGTGATGCTATATCCCACGAGAGAGGCTACTTCTCCCCAGATTCGTACACGGGGTGTGGACTGTTTAGGCGGTCAGGAGTAAACAACATGGCAGGTGTGTTTTTAACATAATTTTTATTTTCCAAGTTGAACTCAAAATATTTATTTATAAGCCATAGCTAATTTTAAACACCTTAACAGGAACATGTTTTTGTTTTGTCAGGAACATCTAACGATGTTATCTCCTGCTAAATTTAATTAAAGTAAGACAGGTCTAGCCTTATATGACACCTAACGGCGTCCCGAGGGCACTTACTTATCAGTAATCCTTGCCGATTAGGCAAAAATAAATTATGTTTGTTTCCCCTTCCCGACCCATGCAAAAAAGGGTTGGGTAGGTAGGTAGGTAAAATATTTTTTTATTTCATTTCTTTTATTTGAGATCAAAACTGGAATACATGGCTACCTATAAGACACATTTAAGACAAAAAAAAAAAACTTTTTTCGCCAGTGTCGAAAAAATAATTCGGGGTCGCGGCAATTTCGGTGGGTCGGTCGGGAAGGGGAAACAAACATAATTTTATTTTTGGCCTTATGAATAGGAAAATTAAGGTTAATACAGCTGGTACTAATATAAAGCAAACGGCGCTAAGTATTATGCTTCAAACAAATACCATAGCGAGTAAATCAGTAAATTACTTATATACCCTTTAAATAAATAAAGAAACAGTGCATGAAAATATAAATAATAACCTTTAGCATGTCAAAGGAAGTGAAATAATGTTAGATATTACCTCCCTTTATGGTTAGCTAATATACTATAAAAGACATAGGCCAAATCTATTACACTCAGCATGCACAGTATTGGACTCTCAAACTACTGGTAGAAAAGATTAATATGAACCGTTTCTGTTTACAAAAAAGATATATATATATATATTACTTGTTAAATGTAATTAAAATGCAGGGACTTACACTTATTTAAGTGTAATAAGTAAAGCTAATTACTTTAAATAATTCACGAAACACGAGGAGTATGCTATTTAAGTAACCGTGGTGCACTTCTATATCTACTTTCAGTTTCAAGGTATCATTATAATGGCAATAAAAAAACGGGTATGACTAGATACAGAAAAGGGCCATTTTCACAGAAAAGGGCTGGGCGGCACAGAAAAGGGCCGATTAAATGCACGATTTTAACTTGTGGTGATCAAAAAGTTATTTAAAACGTTTAATAGTGATAATTAACACGATTGACAGTGATTTTTTTTTATTTTTTTTTATTTTTGATGTTAATATCAATAATATATGTTCACATGCTACTGCGAAAAGGACATCGCCGGACAGAAAAGGGCTCGTTAAATGCACTGGTATACCTTAAATTGAATAAAAGGTGATTTAAAATGATTTATATTGATAATAAACACTATAAAAAAAGAAAAACATAGTTTTATGTTTTTATTGCTAGTAATATCATTAATAGATGTCCTCATGCTATTACGAAATCAATGTGACCGGACAGAAAAGGGTTTGTGCGACACAGAAAAGGACAGATTAAATGCACAATTTTAACTTGTGTTGATTAAAAAGTTATTTAAAACGTTTAATAGTGATAATAAAAACGATTGACAGTGAAAAAAAGTTGTTTATTTATTATTTTGGTGTTAATATCATTAATATATGTTCCCATGTTATTACGAAATCAATGTGACCGGACAGAAAAGTGTTTGTACGGCACAGAAAAGGGCCGATTAAATGCACAATTTTAACTTGTTATTTAAAACGTTTAACTGTGATAATAAAAACGATTGACAGTGAAAAAAAGTTATTTATTTTTTTGGTGTTAATATCATTAATATGTCCTCATGCTATTTCGAAATCAATGTGACCGGACAGAAAAGGGTTTGTGCGGCACAGAAAATGGCCGATTAAATGCACAATTTTAACTTGTGTTGATTAAAAAGTTATTTAAAACGTTTAATAGTGATAATAAAAACGATTGACAGTGAAAAAATGTTGTTTATTTATTATTTTGGTGTTAATATCATTAATATATGTTCCCATGTTATTACGAAATCAATGTGACCGGACAGAAAAGGGTTTGTGCGGCACAGAAAAGGGCCGATTAAATGCACAATTTTAACTTGTGTTGATTAAAAAGTTATTTAAAACGTTTAATTGTGATAATAAAAACGATTGACAGTGAAAAAAAGTTATTTATTTTTTTGGTGTTAATATCATTAAAGGGACACTGTCCGTAACTTTTAGCTTATAAAACACACAATAATTATGTTCGCAAACACTAAACACTAAACATTATTGAATATTTACTAATTCAAAGCAAGATTGTTTAACGAAATTCAATCGCGGTACAAAAAAAAGTAAATCCGCTTTGTGCGTTTGAACTCGCAGCCCAAACTAAAATTACACTCGCCGTAATAATAGTGTGCGTGAGCGTAAAGTGGTCGACCACGCTCCCGTCTGAGCTATGCGGGCTATACATATTTCGCAATACATACTGTGGTGAAAACCTAATGCGCTAATGGAAGTCACGTTATCGCAGAAAAGGTAAATATTGTGGGTCCCACTTTATTTACATATAATAATTAAAACTTTTTTTTTTCAAACTCACGAATGTATTCCTACATACTTCTTAGGATCTATCCTCATGTTTTCATGTATACATTTCACTGAATAAAAGTCAGCCAGTTATTTGGTTATGCTCAATATCTGCTTACTTACGGACAGTGTCCCTTTAATATATGTCCTCATGCTATGTTTGTCCGGCACAGAAAATGGCCGATTAAATGCACAATTTTAACTTGTTTTGATTAAAAAGTTATTTAAAACGTTTAATAGTGATAATAAAAACGATTGACAGTGAAAAAAAGTTATTTATTTATTTTTTTGGTGTTAATATCATTAATATATGTTCCCATGCTACTGCGAAAAGGACATCGCCGGACAAAAAAGGGCTGCCCTCTTCCGTTTATGATACACCGTAGTTTCAGTAAAACGTTGTAACTGTACTTTCATATAAATCAGAATTGCCTATGCAAATATATGTACAAAAAATATTTTAATAGTTATATGTGCTTTAATATACAAAGATATGCAATAAATAGTATGTTCCTGAATCCGTTTCATTATTTCTGCATATATCAAAATAGTTTTTATATTACTAAAAATATACGGAATTTCTTGTTTCACTAATTAAAGTTGATATAATGTTTGTCGGCAAAAAAGAGGGATAAACAAATTCAAATCAATTTCTTTTACGTGCTTGTACGCTAATTGAGAGATTCGCGATTATCCAATTAACACATCTAATGATTGACCATTAGAGGACATTAACAAATGTGTGATAATCCTAATAACCATCTCAGATGTAATGCAATTAAAGGAGGTGTGATATACAGGTCATTCAATCAAGAATAGTAGACTAGCGTTGAATTATCAATATTAAACAGACCCTTTTCTGTACCGCTGCATCCTTCTTAATAGCATAATAAAACAGAATTAATGAATTATTACAAATAAAAACTTAAAACTCTCAATATAGTGTTTATTATCAATATAAACCGTTTTGTATCAGTTTTTATTCAATTTAAATAATCATAATGCATTAATCAGGCCCTTTTCTGTACTGCCGCGTCCTTTTCAAAATGGCAGAAGAAAACAGATTCTCAATGATATTATTGCCAATAAAAGCTCTTTTTATTCTTTTTCAATATCATATTGTTTATTATCAATATAAACAATTTTGTATCAATTTTTATTCAATACTAGATTTAATAGTGCATTTAATCGGACCTTTTCTGTGCCGCGACATCCTTTTCGCAATAGCATGGGAAATTATATTTATGATATTAACACCAAAATCTAAATAAAAAACTTCTTTTCACTGTCAATCGTGTTTATTATCAATATAAATCATTTTAAATAACTTTTTAATCAACATAAGTTAAAATTGTGCATTTAATCGGCCCTTTTCTGTGTTGCACAAACCCTTTTCTGTCAGGCCACGTTGATTTCGTAATAGCATGAGGACATATATTAATGATATTACTAGCAATAAAAACATAAAACTATGTTTTTCTTTTTTTATAGTGTTTATTATCAATATAAATCATTTTAAATCACCTTTTATTCAATATAAGGTATACTAGTGCATTTAACAAGCCATTTTCTGTCCGGCGATGTCCTTTTCGCAGTAACATGTGAACATATATTAATGATATTAACATCAAAAATAAAATAAAAAAACTTTTTTTCACTGTCAATCGTGTTTATTATCACTATTAAACGTTTTAAATAACTTTTTAATCAACACAAATTAAAATTGTGCATTTAATCGGCCCTTTTCTGTGCCGCCCAACCCTTTTCTGTCCTTTTCTGTGAATTCAGCCCTTTTCTATATCTAGACATACCGTAAAAAAAACATTTTACCCAGAAAAGGTCAATAGTCTGACAGATTAATATATTACTAACACATCTAGAAACAGCACTCGCATTATATTTTTGCATGATACGTTCTAAAATGTGTCTAAAACAAATAAACACTCTATATTCACTATACAGAGTTAGTGTTGAGACACCCCGAACTCGAAGTCTCGCGAAAAACGAGAGCGAGATTTGATAATGGCAAAAGGGTCAACTGTCCGAGTCAGGGGCAAGTTCGACTTAAGGGCGAGTTACCCTACCTGAGTTACACTTGCAGACCTTGTTGAAGTTGTTGAATATTATGAACGCATTTTTCATCACTGCATCATTTTTCCAACTCAAAGACCGCTGTTAAAGTATTGAAATTATATGCAAACACCATTACAAGCATTATAGCGAGCACAGCTAGCGAGAAGTGCCGAAGGCACTTCGAGCGCAAGCGAACTTTACGGTAACGGGAGAAAAATAAAAAGAAAAAAAATAAAAAAAATAAAAAAGAAGATAATTGCTAATCTATGTGTCTCGATTTTGATGGTAAATCGTCGTTGTCACGCTTTAAGCATTTCTAACGCAGACACCGGCTCCCACTATAGGAGTTTTAGTTTCGAAATTCTGATTTGTTTTCTTTAAAACAGTTTTCTGTGCAACGTTTCCGTTATGACTGGTTAGAGTAGAGTTTCAGAAATAATTTGAAAGTCTCTCCGACTCCTTCACAAAGTCCTATAGAATATGTGCAGCAGAATATTTAAAGAGTTTAAATGCGAAACTAAGGCTTTTAAGAAAATATGTGGTTTCCGTGGGAAATTTCAAAATGACAACAAATGCAGGAATATGCTGAACATGTCAACAATTGGAGAGCGCACAATGATTAAACAATACTAGCAGCATATGTGAGTTGTTCATTTAGTATGGTTTTTTATTTGTAAACACTCGGTATGAAGGTTAAATTGTCTTGGCCGGAAACTTTCCACATTATGCAAATTAGCGCGTGTTAAAATCAGTGACGTAACAGTAGTCAATATTGACATTATTTGCAGACGACTAGTGACATCTCATGTAATTTCTGGAAGACTCGGATTGCTTTTACTTTGTACTAACACTTTTGTGAGTTGATGTTGAGCTAGTTTAAATGATTAATTGTGGACAAATCGATTATAATTTCTTTCACTTCGTACGAACACTTTTGTGAGTTTATGTTGAGCAAGTTTTAACTGCACCTTGAATTTCCATCAGTCACTCATGTAAATATTCAGCGTTTTGCGAAGATGTTCCAGAGGAACCCAGCACAGTACTGGAAGAATAAGAAGTTTAAATGATTAATTATTTATGGACAAACCACCCTCGTCGCGAACGGAAAGCGTTTCTTCAGTCTACCCCCTAGAATAATCTACAAAATATCCCCCCCACCCCACACCCACCACCACCCTGAAGAAAAAGAGGAAAAGTTTCCTCAGACAGACCTCCCTCTCATGGAAAGTCTTAGACTACAAGCCACCCCACCACTCCCCAGCCAGCATGGCCATATCGGATAGATTTTGGTAATTGGTCGGAATGTCGGCAGACTGTCGCTCTGTTACCGATACAAGTAACAGAGCGGCAAGGCCCGATGTCTATCCGTCATCTGTATATAGGAAACATATCGGTTCGATATAGGCTTGCTGACTGGGTTTGTGTTTTTTTTTATGATTTGCTGAAAAGATATCGGTCAGATGTCGGCTAAATGTTGGATATGCCGACGTCGGGTCGATGTAGAGCGGTTTAATTCAATATTTTCCAATTTTTGAATTATTTGTTTGTATGGCATGCTAAATTGATTGTTCAATGCATTAATCTGAATGAATATAGCACATTTCTTCTAATGTCTATTATTATATCTCGGGCCAAAGTCAGGCCGACGTAGTTTGTATCACTTGATACCATATATCGGGCCGCTGTCAGTCCGAAATAACACGCCATAAATGGAGGTAATGACATGTCATTTTGAATATTGTATATTTATTGTTAATGTGAACAGATATTCCTCGCAAATGTAATTTTTTACATTGCAAAATGATGCTACCTCAGAGCTCCAGATAAGGGTTTGAACTTTGAGTATTTTTACTCCATTGTTTTTATTTTAATTGGGTATTTGCATTTTGCAATTGGGTAAAAAATAAATTTTACCCCATCATTTATTTTTCAGTTGGGTATTTTTACCCTACCTGGATGTTTTCAATTGGGTATTTCCTTGTAAAATTAACTAACAACAAACAAAACACATAATCAAACATGGTACTCACGTTTATCATTATGTTCTGTGCATTTGACATTTTTAACCGACGCTTGATTTAGATCGCCCAGCGCATACACGATATAAAAAGGGTACAGGCAAAAATGAGTAAATCGCGCACAATTAAAACTGAATTTCGGAACCAGTCTGTTCACTCGGCAGTTTCGTCTTTTACTTATATTTGATTTTGTTTCGAGATATTGTGAGAACTCTGGGCCAATACGCGATCAATTAGAAATGAAAAATTGCAAATACGCAAGCAATTCGAGAGGAATTGCTTATCAAATATTTATTTTGCGATATGATACGCATGGTTTTGTTTATATATTGCTTTTTCCACCATTTTATTTGCGTATTTATGCAAATATGCACCTTATCTGGAGCTCTGCTACCTACATGCCTACATTCACAAGAGTTTTATTTATTGCTAATGAATATTTTTACAGTCGAGCTAATTGAGATAAGCACCTAAAAAAAGATATATATATATCAGGTAGTGAGTATTCATTAAATAGATTTGATAAAAAAAATCGGACGGAGTTAAAAGCCCGATAACCTTGTATGTTGCGAAACATATACATGTATTTTGGATTGGTAATCCGATGCTCTAGCTACATACTGTGCTAGCTGGATGGTGACAATAGAACGAATTTGATGTTTATCTGTCATTATGGGCCCACTTCGGGTCGAAACTATATCGGATACATATTGGATAGATAACTAACCGATGATGGATAGTAAACTAAAAGGATGTCTAACCGATGATGGATAGTAAACTAAAACGATATCTAACCGATGTGTAGCCGACAAGATATCGGTCCAACTTGAAGCCGATGGGCACGCCGATCTCAGGCCGATATCGTTTGCGATACTGGTCCTATATAAAATAAAATATGGGGCCGATGAAGGATAGATATAGGATTGCTGGCTGGGTCCTCACCCCCTAGATTTGTTCATTTCAAAATACCTACCCCCACCCACCCACACACACACACCGAACGACCCACAAAACACACACACACCTGTGTGTACTACGGTGTGGTATTCCAGTGTGTCAGCACTATAGACTGTAGATAGATACATTACACTAAACACAATCATAAGTCCAGATTCTATTGTGCCCATACAGGTGGGTGTCCTATCGTTTAACATATGGTGGATGGTCTGGTTCTCATTTATTTGACTCAGATAGTGATATCTGTGGTATGATAAAAATGACCTCATTATAGAATTTAAAAACCGAAATTGTTTGTATTTGTTTTATGACATAATTATAGACCAGTGGTACGATTCACCGGAACACAACAGACCAGAACAGAGATGAAACACCGGGATGTACTGGAACTGCCTTTTCAGTGAAAAGCAAAAATGAGATTTACACTACAGAAGGGCTGCACACTGAACATCTTCAAGAAAAGAGTCATCTATCCTTTGTTTATATTTAAATGGTTGTCTGTGACTGATAGTTGCATTATTCTGTCAGGCATTTACAACCAGCATTGGATGGTGACACTAGCATCTTTTAGGAGTGGCCCATTGTCACACACAGATTGGATTTCTTCAAACCCATACACTGAAGTGAATGCAACTTGCCATCTTGTACAGACGGTTCTTATTCAAGGTAAGATCAGGACAGATGGACTGTGGTGTTAAAATTGAAACAATTATCCCTATCTCTCATCTATTTGTGAATCATATTTAGTGTTATCGGCTAAATACACAGGTCACAGTTTGCATATATTTAGTAATAAATAATAACATAGAAAATATCAACATTTCTGGCAAAAAGAAAAAAAAATGTAAAAAAGCAATTGGAACAATGTATGTATATGTATAAAGTTAACAATCTTTCAGTTTAGTTATATCACGACAGTGTATACTTGAAGCAGTGAGGTAAATGCTCAATTTGGCAGTTTAGTTTTTTTCAAGCTAGTCTAAAACTTTTTTATCTAAAATTATACTGAGTTGCAAAAGAATTAAGTGTATACAGCCCAGTTGTGAAAGAAAGTGTGCAATGCGTTTTTTTTAATGATTTATTCATTCTTCTTATTATTATTGAGGCCCCCAGGAGGATGGAAGGGGTACATCTTCCTTTGTTCCCTAAAAATATGAGTCAGTGTTCCCTTGTTCCCCACAACTATTTTGCTTTGTTCCCCAAAATTATTTGTCAAATGTTCCTCTGTTCTCTAAAAGTATTTTTAATGTTTAAAAGATTTGCTAATGTTCCCCAAAATTCATTCTGGCCTACAGTACACTGTCATCACAAAAATATTGTTTGAAATGTTAACTGTTTGTGATTTTTTTTTTAATATTAAAACTAGATGTTAGAATTTTATTTCCTGTAAAGTCATGTTCCATTGTTCCCTAACCTAAAAATATGTGTCAATGTTCTCTTTTCCCCTGAAAATAACGGCCATTGTTAACAGCCATTGTTCCCTTGTTCACCAAATATAAATGGCCATTTCCCCAAAAACCAGGGTTCGACACTAACGCTAGCCCGCTAGCCCGAGGCTAGTCACTTTCGAGAAGGGCTAGTTAAAACTCACAGTTGACAAGCCCGACGGGCTAGTTGTTTTTATTATCTAAATGTCGGTTTTAAATGATCTTATATGATCCTGATGTCGAAAATTGCCAAATCATTTCAGTTTTTCGCTATTCAAACTCTTCAATATCATAATGTAAAGTAGGGTATGATATAGACCAAGACAAGCACCTGCGAATGTGTAGTTGTGTCAAATTACTCAACACTGATTGGCCATTTTTTCTTTGATGGCGCAAAATGCTGAAAAATAACCCGCATTTTATACATATCCCCACATCTTTTTCATAGAGAGGCTAGCATTTCTATCTCTATATTAATTTCTAAGCATTTTATTGACATGATGAATGTGACCTTCACATTGTAAACAAACATGGCGATATTTAAATACGGAACTGTCTCCATCGAAACAAACGAAAAACAGAAAAGGAAAAGCGTCATCAGCGAAAAACAATATGATTCAAATAAACAAGGGAAGGGGCCTTTTGCCTTTAATTGGGAAAAAAACAAACATAAACGGCGAATGAAATTTCCAAGGTAAGTCTGTATGACTTTAAAAGAAATTTGATTGTAGAAAATGCATTATACAGGCTGTTGCAAAGAAGGGTTAAATGGCCGTGGCCTATAAATGGATGGACTTTGACCTAGTCACAAAGCTGTTGTCTTGCAATATTTACAAGCAGTACAGTCATATAGGAAATGCAACCTCAGCTATAGATAGAGACGGATTATGAAGTTTCCCCTCAGACATGCCTTCGCCAGGGAGCGAACCCACGCTGGTCAGATGTCTGTCTATAGCTCCAAAGCCAAGGCCTTATCCATGGAGCTATCCACCCATGATATTTTGGTATCTTTTTATTTTGCCGCAAAAGAGTAAAAGGAGGACTAGTTGGTTTTAAGAAGGGCTAGTAAAAATAAGAAGGCACTAGCCCTGTAGGCTAGTAGTCAAAAAAAGTTAGTGTCTAACCCTGAAAACCCCTGAGAGGACCTCATTATTGTGTTGCTTTCAATTGTATTGTTCTTTCACCTCTTTCATTGAGTTTTATCTGTTTAAAATTTACTTTCACATTTTCTGTGCTCGCCTCAAGGTTTTACCTTAGTTCATATTATCTTAACATGGATAACTATTACATACTTTTCAAAGTGTTTTATCACGTGAAACCTTCGATCAGCTGACAGTTGTTTTGGTGACCTCATTTTTAACGAACACGGAAGTTTCTGATGAGGCGGCGTAATATAAGAAGCACTTTGCCGTGACAATAGTAGCAACATTTATTTATCTATCTATATATACATCTTTTATTTATTTAAAGAATGAGGTGTGGGGTTGGGGGCGAGGAGGGGGGATTTTACTCCTCCAAAGCTGGCAAATATGTAAAGTTGAGTGGAGTTGACGACATCTGAATAGAATAGAATATAGTAGAATAATTCATCCTTAGTCTGGTTAAAGGGACACGCGGCAATCTTACCTTGTGTTGATAGGGGAAATATTAAGCCCCGAATGCTTGTCGTCCCCCTCGTGATAGAAAATTAGATGTCTCCGGTTGATTTAATAGATCTCTTTCGTGTCAAATCTTTGAGATCTCCAGATATTGTCTAACTCACTTTTGAATTTGTCTACATTTTTGGCAGTCACAATACTATCTGGTAACGCATTCCAGCTATTGATGACGCGGTGGGAGAAGGAATTTAACCTGATACTTTTGCAAGCTCTTGGTTTGGCAAGTTTTAAAGAGTGACCTCTTATCTGATTGTTTGTAGACAGTGAAAATAATTCTGTATAGTCTATATCATCAATATGGTGGATGATTTTAAATAGTTGTATTAAATCTCCACGTCTCCGTCTATATTCCAAGGTGGGTAAGTTGAGCTCTCTCAATCTGTCCTCGTAACCAAGTCCTACCAGCTCTGGTACTAACCGTGTGGCACCTCTCTGCACATTTTCTATAATACGCTTGGTCTTTTTTAGTGTTGGGAACCATATCAAATGTCCATAGTCCACAATTTCTTGCCCAAGAACGAAACATTTCGTCTTATCAAGCCAATTATGCTGTTCGATTTATTTACAGTTTTACTTATATGCATTTCGAAGTTTAGTGTGTTTGTGAAGTGTATTCCAAGGTCTTTTTCTGTTTCATCAACAGTCACTTGTGAATATGTATTGTTTTTATCAAACATTTGATATTCAAACTCATAGTTTAAGTTTCCAATATGGAGTATTTTACATTTCTTCACATTAAATTGCAACATCCAGTCCGAGCTCCATGAGCACAGAGAAAATACATCTTGTTGCACTTGAGACTGGTCATCTTTAGATCTAATAACATTATACAGTTTAGTGTCATCTGCAAACAGACGACACACACTCTTAACTATATCTGGGACATCGTTGATGTACAGTATGAATAGTATTGGCCCTAATATTGATCCTTGCGGTATACCAGAGACAACATCCCTCCAACTTGATGCACTACCATTGATGCTCTCTGCTTTCTGTTCTTAAGGAAGTCTTCAATCCATTTTAGGAGTTTTCCATCTATACCATATGCCTTTATTTTATGTAAGAGACGTTTGTGAGGTACGGTATCAAATGCCTTAGCAAAGTAAACAATAAATAGCATC